>OY882865.1:1377500-1610000 GCA_963693515.1 Pipistrellus nathusii | reverse complement strand
GCGCAGAACCTGAAGAAGGCCGTGGTCCTCAAAGGCGCCAACGACCTGGACATCAGGGCGGAGGGGAACGTCCGGTTCAGATACATCGTCCTTCAGGACACGTGCTCCGTAAGTTCTTCTGTGCTCCGCTGGTCGGTGAGAGAAACAATTCATTTTTGTTAAAAAGACTGATGGCACCAGAGGTAGGGACAGTCATACCCTGTGTGTAGACATGGCAGTCTGCCTGTCATTGTCTAGGGAAAACGTGAATGTGGGCTGGGACAGAGGCAGGGTTCGCACACGTGCTAATACATGAGGCAGAGTTCACACACGTGTTAATACGAAACAGTAGGGAAAGGCTGGTTCTTTGGAACCTGACCCTGCTCTTCTGCAAGTTCCTTTTTAAAATCTCAGTTTCGTGCTTCAACTTTCTTGTTCTAAAATGTGTAATCCGTCTGAGACAGGTTCTGTTTTTCTCTGATCTGTATGCCTCCCTGCTTGCATGTGTAGATGTGGAGGAGGAAAAGAGTTGATGAATTGTAGTTGCACGTGCAAAGCAAACAGGCTTCACAGTTCGCGCTGTCAGTGCCCGCGCGGGGCGTTTCGGGGGAGCAAAGGGCACCGCCTGGATCCGAAGCTGGAGGCGCGTCTCCCAGGCCCGGCCTCCTCTGCGGGCGGCGCTCTGGGCGCTGAGAACGCTGTTTGGCCTCAGAGGCGCCGTCCAGCCTCTCTGCCATCGCCGTTCACACCGTCACTAACCCTGCACCCTTTCCCCCTAGAAACGGGACGGCAGCGTGGGCAAGACCGTGTTTGAGTACAGAACCCAGAACGTGGCGCGCTTGCCCATCGTAGACCTGGCCCCCGTGGATGTGGGCGGCACAGACCAGGAATTTGGCATCGAGATCGGGCCCGTCTGCTTCGTGTGAAGCGGCCACGGCCCGTCGGCAGCGAGCAACACCCTCACCGCCCGGCCCCCGGTCGCGAGAAGCTGGCCTGCGTGAAGCTGATCCTGAGACTCTTGAAGTAGCGGCTGGCTGCGGCCAGCGTTGTACATACGGTCCTCCGTGCCTGGCCTCCTTAGCCCTCAGAATATTTATTTTACTTACAGTCCTCCGTGCCCATTGAGCTAAAGTATTTTTCCATACCGAAGTTGAGGTTTAAGATGACCAATGACAATGACCGCCTGTTAAGAGAAGTAAACAGATTGAATACACAAGTCTTTGTTTTCTCCAGTTCATTTCAGTGTCCTGATGGAGTTGCTTAGTATTTATGAGAACATTCTTCGTCCTGGCAGGTAGCCTAGAGAGGAGGGTCTGTAAAGCCACGGCGCGTGTTTACGCCTCTGGCTGCAGCTTGAAAAATAGAAGATAGTGCCTTTTTGTGACCTCTCAGACCCAGATGGTCAACTAAAAGTGAAATCAAAATGTTTGCCCTTGTGATGGACACCCTCATGCGTGTCTTGGTCTTGTAGAACTATCAGAGAGACTCTTGAAAGAATCTTGAAAAAAAGAGCTCCTTGCTGTTTTAAGTGGACTTTTTAAATAATATGTATTCAGTGAAATTTCTCGAGGACAAAGTGAACTTAGGTTTTATAAAGGGCGGTGAGTGTAGACTTTCTCCTCACTCAGATAGGAAGGTAGCGTCCCCTGTTGACTTAGTCTATTAGTACAGCTGGGAGTTACACAGTAAGCCATTGCGTACAACCCTTCCTTGTTTAAGGAGACGGTGACGCAAACATTCACACATACAGCCTTCCGAACGTGCCCAGGACCAGGGCTGAGCGTCTTCCGATGACCACATCTCGTCCAGAAGCCTATAGCGAAGAAAAGCCTTAGGAACCCAGCCCTGGAGCCTACTAATCAGATGCGACGATTGGGAATAGACCATCTGGCCATCGAACTGTCCGAGGAAACACGACCAGCGTGTCTTAGCAGAGCTACCTCATCTCTAGAAGCTGGGATGGACTCACTGTCCCTGTTTATAGTTTAGATACTAAAAGGTGCTATGCTTCTGTTATTATTCCAAGACTGGAGATAGGCAGGGCTGAAATGTGTTATTATTTTTCCTTTAATGATGGTGCTAAAACTCCTTCTATAAAATTCTTTAAAAATAAAGATGGTTTCCCCAGTGCCATTTGTGAGAGTGTTAGGCTCGCCCGTTTCTGAAAGAGGAGCCGTTGCTCTGTGCCTTCGCGCTGTCCACCAGCCACGCTGAACCTGGGATGTCTGTAACCTGCCTGCTTCTGACGTCCGAGCAGGCAGGGCCCCCGTGTCTCAAGGTTGTTGTTTTTCCTTAATTGCATTTTGTTGGCTCCATTTTAATTTTTTCTTTAACAATAAACAGCTGGGACCATCCCAAAAGACAAGCCATGTATCTGCATAGCATCGAATTAAATGCACGCTTTTGTCACGTCTGTGGTTTCTGTTTTGTGGAATTCCTTTGAGCGTGTAAGATCCACTCCATTTCCAAGAGCGGGAAGAAGGGTGCAGCGGCATTCTTTGCTCACCATTTGTTTAAAAAGTGAATCAACAGATACCTTCCGCCGAGTAAGCACTGGCTCATAGATGAAAGTCAAGTCTCAGTGTCAGGAAGGGAGACCTGACACTAATTGTCACTGTCTGGACCCCTAAAACCCTCAGGGTAATATTATTGGTAAAAAGAGAAAAGCAACTGGTTTTTCATGGTTGAAAAAAACTGTGATAATAAAACACGTGTCTCAAAGTGTGTCACATAGGAATTTAGCCAAATGTCCTCAGAGTTTTATTTCAATATTTCTTTAACAACGTTGTTTTCCCCAAAATTGGTTTTGACTTGTGACCTACATCCTGAATTTGAATATTTATATCCCTGAAGACGTTTGTGAGTTTGTCTGCATTAAAACATCTTTCAAGTCCAACCTCTACAGGTTGTCAAGTTCAGATAGATGAGCCAGAAACATGCGGTGATTCTCTTAAGTCAAGAACACTTATAATCTCCAAATATAGAAATTCTAGTTTATACTTGGAGCTTGGGAATGTTTAACAAATAAAAGGCAATTCCAATGGATTTCTTGTCTGAGTTCTAGGCTCATAGGCCCCATTAGACCAGTACTTTGTTACCTTCTTGGCCAACAGACACCTCGAACTCTATGTGATCAAAAGCAAAACAGTCTACACCTGGCGAGATGATGACATTTATTTATTATTCATTAAAAAAATACAAATGGGAATTCCCAAAATCAACAGAAATGAAGAGAAAGGATAAAAATAGCAAAGAAAGCATAAACAATGCTGAAAAAAATTCCCTGACGTGTAACACAAAATTTAGCAAATTATGGCCAGGTACCATATAACGTATTCCAAATAGAAAAGAGATGCAAAGAAGTTATAGACAGCATCCCTTCTCATGAGAATGGTGTTACATAGCAGAAAGCAAGTGAAAAAAGTCTGGAGAGAGTAAATGATTCTAACTACTGCACCGAGAGTCTCCGCCCTACTTAATAAAGAACATCAAACACAAGTTTTCCTTTGGGATTTTATGAGGAAAAGCTAATGTGGATCTGAGGTCTAACAGCAATGATGCTTCAGTGGAAACCGGAAGCCTGTGGAGCCCGGGCATGCCAGTAAGTTGATTTTTTAAATTTTTTTATTTTTATCAAAATGGCTGGTATCCCCAACCTCAGCTTTTCTCTCAGCCTCCTTTTTCATTGCATCATTTCATACAATATTTAAGTGTCCACAGTTCCCAGGGATCAGTCTTCTCTTGATCTTCACACTCAATACTCTCTCATCGCCGGCCCCTATCCATGCCCCTGGCTTGTTCCCATCTATATAGCAACAGCTTCCAATGCATGTACACAGCCCGAATCTCTCCTTGGAGCTCAGGAAATGCATGTATAAGTGTTTCACCATCTTCATTGGGCTGTGGAGGTGCCTGTAAATCACAATGCTCAAGAAATTTCACATTTCTGTCTCAGAGCTGACTTATGATCTGTGAGTCCTATTCCAGGCAATAGCCTCCTCCTCATCTATCTGTTTAGGCAGAGACCTCAACTTAGACTCGGCACCTCTCTCTCCCTTACATGCCAGAATCCTGGTATGGCTATGTATTTTGAGTTTTGCCTCCTCAATGTTCATGAAAGAGACCTTCTCTCCATTTCTCCTGCCACTGTCCTGGTCCAAATTATCATCGTTTCTCACCTGGGCTCCTTTAACAGCCTGCAAGTAGGCACCCATTCTTGCCTCTTCTTCTGATGCATTCTTCCTATGAGAACCAGAGTAAATTTGAAATATGAGTCTGAACATCTCACCAGACTCACTCCCACAACCCAACACACCACATATGCAAGACATGTTAAAGCTCCAGTGGTGTCTTCTAGCATGAAGCCAAGCATCCAGAAACCCCGTGAAGCTCTGGCAGGACCTGAGCCCTGCCTGCTTCTCAAGCTGTGCTTTCCCACCATCCTCTCTGTCCCACACACAACGGACGTCTGTCTCATTTCCTAAAAGCCAGATTTCCACTCCTGTCAAAGACCAGGTGCATGTGTGTTTCCTTTTGCTCAGTTTCCTGGCACTGATCTCTGAGTGTCCTGCTCAGTGCTGCCTCCTCACAAAACCCTTCAGCCTCCACACCTTTCACTGGCCCAGGGCGGCATCCCCTATTGTAAATTTTCTTGGCGCTGTACTTGTCTTTACATCCTCGGATGCTTCACACAGCTCTAGGATTACTTGTTTAGTTCCACTCTTCTCTATTGTGTTTGTTACAAGGGAAAGCCTGTTTACAAGGATCCAACATACTGCTTATTATTTGTGTTTGATCAAAAGACATTAAATAAGTGAATTATGAGAAGTTACATACTATATAACTAGAAAATTACATTTAGAGAGCATTTCTACTTAATTTATGTACTAGTGTGAAGCAGTTATTACTATTGCATTATTGTTTCTATTAGTATTATGGATATGAATATCCAAATTCACATGGAACCAAAAAAGACCCCAAATAGCCACAGTGATCTTGAGAAAAAAGAACAAAGTTGGAGGGAGGGATCACAATACCAGATATCAAACTGTATTACAAAGCCACTGTAATCAAAACAGTCTGGTATTGGCACAAGAACAAGCATATAGATCAATGGAACAGAACAGAACCCAGAAATAGACCTAAGCCATAATGCTTAATTAATATTTGACAAAGGAGGCTAGAACATACAATGAAGTCAAGACAGTTTCTTCAATAAATGGCCTTGGTAGAATTGGACACAGATACATGCAAAAAAATGAAACTAGGCACTAGCTTACACCATACACAAGAATAAACTCAAAATGGATAAAATACTTAAATGTAAATATTGAAACCACAAAAATTCTAGAAGGAGTTATAGACAGGAAAATCTCAGACATCTCTTGTAGCAATATGTTTACAGATATATCTCCTCAGGCAAAGGAAACTAATGAGAAAATAAGCCAATGGGACTCCATCAAAATAAAAAGCTTCACAGCAGAAGAAATCACCAACAAAATAAAAACAAAGCCCCACTGTATGGATAAACATGTTTGGCAATGATACATCTGATAAAGGTTTAATATCCAAAATACATAAGAAACTCATGCAACTTTACACAAGGAAGACAACTAATTCCAATTAAAAAACTTAAAGGTCCTAACTAGACGCTTCTCTAAAGTGGACACACAGAAGGCCAAGAGTCATATGAACACAATGCTCAAAGTCTCTGATCACCAGAGAGATGCAAATTAAAATGACAATGAGCTACATCTCACGCCTGTCAGAATGGCTGTCATCAACAAATCAACAAGTGCTGGTGAGGATGCAGCGAAAAGGGAACCCTCGTGCACTGCTGGTGGGAATGCAGACTGGTGCAGCCACTGTGGAGAGCAGTGTGGAGTTTCCTCCAAAAAGTTAAAAATGGAGCTGCCATTTGACCCAGTGATCCCGCTTCTAGGGATATATCCTAAGTGACTTGAAACACCAATCAGAAAGAACATATGTACCCCTATGTTAATAGCAGTGCAATTCACTATAGCTAAGATCTGGAAACAGCCCATGTGCCCATCAGTAGAGGAGTGGATAAAAGAGTTGCAGTACATTTACACCACGAAATACTGCACAGCTGTAAAAAAGAAGGATCTCTTAGCCTTTGAGAGAGCATGGAGGGGCCTGGTGAGTATTATGCTAAGTGAAATAAGCCAGGCAAAGAGAGACAAGTATCACATGATTTCACTCATACGTAGAATCTAATAAACAAAATAAACTGATGAACAAAATAGATCCAGAGACACAGAAGCATGGACCAGACTGTGGAACCTCAGAGGGCAGGTGGGGGAGGGTGGGTGGGTGGGAAGAGATCAACCAAAAAAACTGGTATTCATATATGCATCTCCCATGGGCACAGACAACAGGGTGGTGCAGGCCTGGGGTGGAGGGTGGAGGTGGGCTGGAAGAGGTCAGTGGAGGAAAAAGAGGGACATAGGTAATACTTTCAACAGTAAAGATGAAAAATAAATAAGAATATCATAGCTGAAATGATTCTATTCACAATGACAGCACGCAACAATAAGTTCTATGCATGACAAGAAATCTGTAGAACCTGACTGAAAAAACCTGTAGCATTGAGATATATAAAATAAGATAAAAAATGGGACGAAGTGTGCCTCTTGTCAAGGGGAGAAGCTCAATATTTGAAAAACGCAATTATTTTTTTCTAAATTAATACATAAATTAAAAATTCCTTCCCTAGAGATTTTAAAAACATGGAACATGACAAAACCACTCTAAAGCTCATTTGAATAAAAGATATGCAAGAGAAGTGATAAAGGAATCTCCCCCTCAAAAAAAAACAAAAACAAAAAAAACAACAAACCAAACCTATAAAAAACCCCCAGAATGGTGAGTTATGATGGGTCACTGGCCCAAGTAGATATAAAAAATAATTAAAAATCTACTTCCCCTGGTAAAAGAAGAGAATTTAGAAACAAATTCATGTGCCTGTATTAGAGTTTAATATGTAGTTAAATTAATTCTCATTTATTTAGTAAATGGTAGTACAGAAACTTTAGATATTTATCATTTTAAAGCATGTCTCCTCTCTTAACATTTATACCAAAACCTTTCCAAAATGGACTCAATATTTCAATTAAAAAAACCCCTCTAAATATATTAGCATAAACTATTTTGAGAAGTTTTATAATCTCAGAATAGGAATAAAAACAAATATATAATTAATAACGTAAAAGTTTGGAAGATTAGATTCTAAAATATATATTAAAAACTCTTAATAAGCATGCTTGCAACCATGCTCACACTGGGAAAATTTTTGTAATAAAATATGACAGAAAAGGTTTAATATACTTCATCTTGGGAAGCAGTAAGAAAGAAATGAAACATGCAAACTTGTGTGTAGATAACTCTACAAAAGCCATATATAAATGCCAATAAAGATGTGGAAGATATTTATAGAAATGAAGTGTGCAGCTGAATCAATAAGATGCTAAATGTTATCATAATTGGGCGAATATTAAAATGCCAGATTTTATTGGGGGTGACAGAAAATGCAGAGAAACACTCACATGTACTTTTTTGGTCTGTTTTCCCCAGTGGACACTGAGAGTATAGTTCCAGACGTTTATCCTGAGTTCCCGGAAAGGTGAGCAGGTGGTGTGGGGGGAAGAGCAGGGTGCACTGGGGTGTGTTTAAGGACCATCACTTTTCCTGGATGACAAGTAACAAATATCATTCGCAAACATTGCCAATATCACCTGGAGTCAAACTGAAACCCCACACGACAAAATCAGTTTCACGGTGGCGGCACATTGGTTTCGACGGTAACTTAGAAATCGGTTGCAGGTGTGTGTTCTATGTCAGGCTGTTGCTGTTTTTTATTTGGGATGTAAGATGACCACCCAGGCAATGCCACAAGCAGCCCCTCCAGGCCTGGCACCCTGCTTTTCCCACTTGGTGGGTGAAATGCAACACACCACCTGAACTGAGTAGACGCATGGTGATGGCCGGTCTCATGAAGTGCGCACAGTGGGACCACTGAACCGTCTAGCCGAGGCTGGATAGAGAGGAGGGAAAGCAGGGAGAGCCACCTGGGAACGGTGTTTCTCAGTGATGTCGGGGGATAAAGACATGTCGAGCAGTGGAGGCACAGCAGACGTGAAGGCCTGAGTTCTAGAGAGGGCTAGAGGGCACCCCAACGTGGCTGGCCATGGCAGTTGACTACATGGAAAGGTTTTGGGGAGATAAGTTAACAAAATAGAAGAGATCAGATGAAGGGACTTTACTGTAAAGCTAAAGAGGCTGAACGTTATTCTGAAGGAGCATTTTTTTTTAGGAAACTGGTTTTGGTTTTTCAGTGGGCGTGTATCCGAATCTTCTAGAAGGCCTTGGAGATGTGTGTGCAGGTGCTTTGGTTTTCATAAAAGTTGGGAAGCTCCTAGGCATTTTTTGAATGCACCAGAAATGTTGACTATCTTGTATTGCAGGTCAATCCCTTTGAAGTAAATCTGAACCATTCAAAGTATCCATGGAACTTACTTCCAAAGCTGTGTCTAAAGCAAGTAAAGACACGGGCTGGGTTTGCCTATGAGGAAGAGCGCCGTGGCAGCGGCACTCGGGCACAATTTTGAATGTGAGGCTGAAAACAGGGAGAGTTAGAACCATGGCTCGCGAGCCACATGCGGCTCTTTGGCCCCTTGAGGGTGGCTCTTCCACAAAACACCACGGCCTGGGCGAGTCTACGTTGAAGAAGTGGCATTAGAAGAAGTTTAAGTTTAAAAAACGTGACTCTCCAAAGAGATTCCAATCGTTGTCCTGTTGGTATTTGGCTCTGCGGACTAAGGAGTTTGCCGACCACTGAGTTAGAACAAGGTTGGAAGAAAGACACAGGGAGTCAGTCCAGGCCCCTGAGGGTGGAGAAGGAGGATGGATTGAGGAGATGCCTTAGAAACGGAACCAGCAGAGGCTGCTGGGAGAGTGAGCGGGTGAGGCAGGAGCTTGAGGACTGTTTCTGGCCCGGGGCTTGGGTGACGGGAGGAAGAGGATGGTCTTCACTAGGAGATGGAGAAGAGGGAGGGCCAGGCTGAGGGTACAGGCGATGTGTCAATGGAGACAGGCTGGGCCGTCACGGAGATGTGTGAGCCGTCCCTTCGAGGTGAGCCTTTGGGCGAGAACACGCTCACCCAGGGAGGATGCGGAGGGGAGTGGGGCGTGGGGACAGGCCCGGGAGCTCTGCTGTCGGAGGAGTTGGTTGCCGAGTCCTGGGCGTGTTGTTAGGAAACCACAGGCTCAGGGAAAGAGAGCTTGCAGCACCCGGCGGCTGTCATGCAGTTCACAGCCCGTTTGCACGGCTCCTCGGCCTCCTGCCCAGATCCAGTGCAGAGACCATGGAGAGGGCGCCCGGGAGATGGAGATCCTGGCGGAGCCTCGCCTCGGCAGACACCGGGGCCACGGGGGTAACGGAGAACCGGAGAGAAAGCTGTTCGGACCGAGCGCCATCCTCTGCGCCGTGTGTGCTTCTATAATAATTCTGTGCCGGCGTTTATGTTTACGCCGTTACCAAGCATCCCCAATGGTTTAGTTCACAGCAATGCCTCAATGTGACTGTCTCGTAAGTAAAACGGAACAAAACCCCGGAGATTATGTTTTTACCGAGCAGCATGTGCGGGGTGTGTACCAGCTGCCTCGGCGTGTCGGCGGTTATGGTTACATGCTCCCGGGGCGGTAAGACATGGGTGTGCACACATGTGAAAACTGAGTGGATACCCGAGGAGGAGGGGGCGGCGGGTTTATGGAACCTTCCCAGGCGTGGGAGCAGCTCGGAGAGGCCGCTAATGAGAGGCAGCTGAGGCTGGAATGTTCGCGGCGGTCAGCCGCTCTGCGGAAAAAAGGCAGCAGAATTGAAGACATCTGTGTAGTCAGCATGGGAGCCCCGAAGGTTCCAGAAGGAAGCTGAGTCCCAGCTCCCCAGACACGCCCGTCTCCAGGCCCTGCTGTGCTCCGCGGGCTCCACAGCCTCAGCCCCTGGCCCTGAACTCTGCCCCTCCGCGGGAGGCCACCGGCCCAGACTCACTCAGACTCAGAGAGACCAGGCCCGTCCTTGCTCACTCACGCCCTGCTCCCCCTCCCCGCTCAGCCTCCTCTGCTCCGAGCCTGCGGGTCAATCACGGCCTTGGCCCTGAAAGTCAGGTCCCGCCTGCAGCACGGAAAGGGGCAGGAGGCCCAGTCCAGCCTGCCCCGTGCTCCCTCCCAGCCCCTCCCCGGCGCAGCCCGGGCTGTCCCCCCCACTTTGGGGAGGGTTGCTCCCCAATGACTCCATCCGGAGCCAGATGATCTCACCCACCATCTGCAGGAAGACTTTCCAAATCGCCGCCCGCTGCCCCTGACCTCGTTCTCCGGCCGGCCCCGCGCTGGGCCAGGGAGCATCCTCCTCCCAGAGGCCGGGCCGGCCGCCACGTGGAGGGGGAGCGGCCGGGCTTGCGAAACTTTCCGCTGGCTCCCCAGGGAGCACCGCCCGCCGCCCCGCTGTCCTCAGGTCCCCCTCGTCACCCGGGCTCCCTGCAAGGGGCCTCTGCGCGGCTCTGCCTGCAGTCCAGTTTTTTTGGGGGGGAAAGTGCTTTGATCCCTTGCCAGGGCTCTTCAGTCTTGCTTCCCTCCTCCTCCTCTGTCCGCGGTCAGTGTCTCCCCATCCCTGCAGACCTGGCCCTGTCTCCCCACACAGCCCATGTGGCTCTGCAATGGGGAGCGGATTCTCTCTCTCTCTCCCTCTCCCTCTCCCTCTCCCTCTCCCTCTCCCTCTCCCTCTCTCTCTCTCCTCTCTCCTCTCTCTTCTCTCACCAAAGAACACTGCTCACCCAAGAACACTGCTCACCCTGCTTTCCCGCTCTCTGTACCATCGCACTCCCAGTGTTATTTCTTACCCCCCCCCCCCCGGAACCCGTGCTCCCCTGGAACTGGGCTAATTAAGTCGCCACCTATACCTCCTGCCTCGGCTCCCCTTTCCTCCCCGCGTCTTCTGTGGCCTGTCCTCTCCCTGAAATCGCTCTGTTCCGTGCCGTTGCCTCAGGCGCCCCCTCCTCACGCAGAAGAAGATTTTCTCGAGGCTTCCTCGTGGACGTGGTGGCTCCTGCCCCGGCCCGTCTCCTGTCTTGCCTCTCGTGCAACTCCCGTGGAGTCTCATGGTGTGTCGGTGTCTGCATCTCCGGATAGTCGCTCTGCTGGAGGGTCCCGAGCACTGACTTGATTCTGAGACTCGCAGTGAACAATGAGCAATGATGTTGCTGAACTGAAATGAATAAACGCAGGTGGCTGAGGTTTTTGCTGCTCCGCAGGCATGGAATTATCACTAATGTTTCTACATTTCCTCTTTCTTTTTTTTAATTATTAAAAAAAAATACATCTTATTGATTTTTTACAGAGAGAAAGGGAGAGAGATAGTTAGAAACATCGATCAGCTGCCTCCTGCACACCTCCTACTGGGGATGTGCCCGCAACTAAGGCACATGCCTGTGACCGGAATTGAGCCTGGGACCTTTCAGTCCGCAGGCTGACACTCTATCCACTGAGCCACACCGGTGTTGGCTTTCATTTGTTTCTTAATTTGCAGTGGCTTTCCTCTTTTCCACCAGTTACCTAAATTTGAACCCTTCTTTGTTGCATGACTCAAGCTTTATCTTCTTAAAGAAGACTGTCCGGACAGTGAAATGGCCACTGGCCAGTTCTGGTTCTGATGGCCTGGGCTTCGCCCGGCATGGTTAAGCACTGCATTGTCCCCGTCTCGAATGCTTTGGGGCCATTTCCTATGGGTTCAGCTTATCTGGTCCGGACAGCACATTCCTGAAGAGCAGCAGCCGGGGCGCATTCCCTCGGAGTGCTTAGCAGTGCACTGAGCATGGGGCAGGAGCTTGTGGTTGTCAATGTGTTGCTCCACCCATATTTCCTCTTGAAAGCCATGCCATTGACCTGTCAATCTCCACGCCAGGGACTCTGTCACTGTGGCTCAGAGGGAGACCCTGGCTGAGAACGGCCCCCTGTCACCAGCACTGCCTCACCAACGGCCACCCCTATCCCTCCAGGCCCTGGCCCACAGTGAGCAGCTTTGAGGGCCTGGTTTGGTGCCGGCCCCTGTGAATTACCCCAACTTGGGGGCCATCTCAATGTTCTTATAGGATTGCCTGAGTCTGCAGTGTCTGAGTCAGCTTCTCCTCCATCCACACCTGCCTCGACATATCTCCTGAGGTAACTTCCCAACAAATCTCCTGCCTCAGGTCCCCATCTCAGAGTCTGTCTCGGGAACCCAGTCTACGACGGGGCTTACATCTTGTCATCTTCATGCCCATCAGCTCCATTGTGAAATGTCTCATTTGCAAGACTGCCATAAGCATATCATTGCTTTCACATCATCACCAAATTGGTCTGAACTCCAATGATTCCCATGTTTGAAATTTATGGACCACGAAGGGTAGCCAGATTTCTGTTAACACGCATTATGTCAGATACCATGATGAGATGCCAAGTAATTCTGTGCATGTTAGCGAAAACACTTAAGAATTTTACAGTGAAACATGTTTTTGAACAGAGTTTAAGGACATGAGAAGAAAAAAGGAGCAGAAATATCATCGCAGAAAAATTTGTTTAAAAAATATTGGCTATGGATGGTATTTTTTCTCTATGGCATTGACTCAACAAATAATCATAAGATTTCTGATGACCTTAGGCGTGGCAGACTGGGGTACACAAAGATGCGGGGAGAGGCTTCATATGCACTCTGTCATATAGAATGCTCTCACCAGGACTGTGTCAAACTCACTTAGTGAGTCATGACCACAGGGAGACTTATGTCTGAAAGGAAAACACTTTTCAGTTTATGACTCACTTTTTAAAACAAGCACATTCCTCTGCGATAAGACCCAGACAAGTAAAACTTTAATATAAACTAGATAAAAGTAATGTGATTCCTAACTTTGAAGCCATTACTTTAAAAAACATAGTTTCTTCTACATTTTCCTAATTGTTACCCAAGTAAAACATACATTTTAGAGACAAAATAGTGTCACGTTAAAGGCAATAGGCAGCAGACAGAACTGCATGTGTGGCATTGTAGAAATTATGTAAGCTACACAGAGAAGACTTGAAGGAGATGCCCATGATGTGAGACATGGAGAAACAAGCTTTTGTCTTTCTGCATTTCCCAAATATGCTCTAATGACCATAAACTTCATCCTCAAGACACGAAATAAGCTTCATTTCAAACACAAAGTGAAATCCTTTTTGTTCAAGTGCCAGGTTGAAGGTGAAAGGGTTGTATTTATTTCTCTATCAAGAAAGATAATGATGTGGAATCTAAAGGACAAAATAAACGATGAACAAAACAGATCCAGAAACACAGAAGCATGGAACAGACTGAGGAATCTCAGGGGGAGGGGAGGGGAGGGAAAAGAGATCAACAGAGACCTTATATGTATCTATGCATCCCCCATGGACACAGACAGTGGTGTGGTGAGGCCTGGGGTGGGGGCTGGGGTGGGCTAGGAGGGGTCAATGGGGGAAAATGGGACTTCTGTAATACTTTCAACAATGAAGAGACTTTTTAAACAAGAGAGATAACGAAGTGATAAGAGACTGTGGGTTGGAGGATGGCTTCCCGTCACTATTTGGCATCTACAGGACAAGGGAAGACTCGTAACGTTACTTGACCTCCATTTTTAATTAGTGACCTTGGAATCAGAACCCTAAGCGTATTTGTCCTGCTAATATGCTATAATTCTAAAATTTAAACAACACACTTTTTTTTAGTTGGCATCTAGGTCAGTGGTTGGCAAACTCATCAGTCCACAGAGCCAAATATCAACAGGACAACGGTTAAACTTTCTTTTGAGAGCCAAATTTTTTAAACTTAAACTTCTTCTAAGGCTACTTCTTCAAAATAGACTCGCCTAGGCTGTGGTATTTTGTGGAAGAGCCACACTCAAGGGGCCAAAGAGCCGCACATGGCTTGAGAGCCTCAGTTTGCCAATCACAGATCTAGGTCACTGCATTTTCCTTGTTTTCTTTTGTTCCTTCTCCTTGTTTTAGCTTCTTCCTTATTTCACCAACCTACACATATTGAAATACCCTATGAGTTCAGTCTATTCATACTCTATTACTTGATAACCACATTTACTTGCATGGATTTAAAAGCCATACAGATGTTGAAACATATATATATATATATATTATTTTTTTTTCTCTCTCTTTTTTTTTTTCTCTGACTGGACATCTCCTCTGACCCTCAGACTTGTATCAACCACCACTCAGCAATGACATTGTAGGCAAAGGGAACTTTCTGGCTCCATTATAATCTCACAGGGGCCGCCATCATTCCTGTGGTTCATTGTTGGCCAACACCTCACTCTGGTGTACAGGACTGTCCTGGAAAACTTTAGTAGGGTCTTAGTTAGGCTATAGAATTGATGGGTCTGTAGTTCCATGCAATGCAGATGTGATTTTATGAGTTATCTCCAGCAAAAGTGGTGTCTGAAGTTGTGGAAATAGATGAGAATGTCAAGGAGAGGTATTAGGGTGACCAAGGGCATTCTGGTGGTTGGATAGAAAACAATGACAGCAGAGAGAGGAAATGGCCTAGCAATGGGAGGAAATTCACTCAGATAAGATCGTTTCTCCCTGCTTGCTGCACACGGGATGCTCAGTAAGTATCTGATGACTAACTGGCTCATTAAATCAAGGCAGACTTACATAAATTATGCTACATGGATTAGCTATGAAGTAAATAATCCCAACTCAAGAGTTAGCATTCTGAATTCCTAGGAATTGGTGATAATTTATAATTATCCTATATAATAAAAGGGCAATTTGCAAATTGACGAAACAGTTCACTCACCACCAGGAGGCAGATGCTCAACACAGGAGCTGCCCCAGGGCTAAGGGCTGGCGAGTGCAGTGGCGGTGGTGGTAGCCTAAGGATGTCAGACTGCGGTTTGTATCTCCTGAGGGCTCCCAGACTATTGAAGGGCATAGGTCAGGCTTAGGGCAACCCCTTCCTCCCCCCGCAAGTACACAAATGCATGCCTGGGCCTCTAGTTCCACAATAACCCCTTCCCAAACAAAGAAACGCATTTTCTTGCTCCCTCGTGCACCACTCACACGGCCATTGGGTTTCTTTTGAGGAAACAGTAAAATAACTGCTTTAGGCTGCTTACTGTCACGGCCCTGGTTATCTGCTCTGAGGTCAGATTGTTTGGCCCAATATCTTTTAAAAAATATATTTTTATAGATTTCAGAGAGGAATGGAGAGAGAGAGAGAGAGAGAGAGAGAGAGAGAGAGAGAGAGAGAGAAACATCCATGATGAAAGAGAATCGTTGATGGGCTCCCACACTCTCTCTAATGGGAATGGAGCCCAGACCGGGAATCCAACTGTGACCTCCTGGTTCACAGGTCAATATTCAACCACTGAGTCATGACAGCCAGGCTGTTTGGGCTAAAATCTTAGCCCTCCTTCTTACTAACTAGGTGACTTTGGGCCATTTACCTCACATCCTTTATTTTCTTACTTTATTTTTGGCTAAGCAAAGGTCGAAGTGCGTAGCGCATTTACTGTGTCTGACGTGACTAGAACATGCTTGGCTCCTTGCACTGAGGTTGCAGAGACCCACCCCCCCCACACACACACCCAGCTCTGCCCTCCTCCCTTCGAGGTCCTGCTCTATTGTCGCGTGGGCTCAGCGAAGCTCTCCCTCTGCCTGCTCTGGGGTTTGTTGTTACAAATAAAGGACAACAAGGGAACAGCTCTCCAGGCCGCCCCCCTACTGGGGCCCATCTTCCTGGGCTCACTGTCACCTCCACCCACGGCATCTCCAAGTGAGCTGTTTGTCCTGCTGGCTTTTGTTTTTAGGTTTGTCTGTTTCTGTTTTGGGGGTTTGTTTGGAGGGTTTTGTTTCTGTTTTGGGGGTGGGTTTGGGGGGCCGTTGTTGTTTTATTTGGGGGTTTGTTTGTTTGTTTGTTTGTAGCCACACCCTCCTGCTGTCTCGAACAGTTATTCCCCGTTGCCTCTGGTCCTCTGTCTTTGCCCTGTGGCCTCTGTGCCTGGAACCCTGTGATTTCCCGGAAACCAAGCAGCTCATCTCAGCCGGTCCCTCCATCCAGAGGCAGGGACGCTGCCAGGAGCTGCCGGCGTGCGGACACATCGCAGCCGCCACCGGGAGTCCCGCGGGGACGGGCGGTTAGGAGCAGCAGTGTGTCCCCAGCAGAAGACCGTTCCAGCGTGTCTGTCGCCTTCAAGTTGAAGCTGGATTCTCGCCTCGCCAGGAAGAGTGTGATGACTCCACTTCCTTCAGGCTGGACTGCCTCTGCGGCCTGGCTCTGTCAGCCAACCGGAACCATCTCCGTTTTCCCAGGATCCTCTGCTCAGGCAAAGCTGATTGTCTGTGGAGCATGAATTGCACAATCCTCACGTGTCTGGCAACTCAGAACCACCCCCTCATACATCGCCCCGGTCTTAGACCCTCCATCCCTCCGAGTGTGAGCCTGACATGGGCCTTTCCCTGGCTGCCCAGGAAGCATTGGGTCCGACTCCAGTTGTAAATCTGGAGGTGACAGTGGAGCATGGGGAGACCTGGTCTGTGCTGGCGGGCAGCTTGCATCTTGAGGAAGCTGGGCAGGAGAGCAGGGGTCTTGTCTTGAAGGACGAGAGAGATGGATGGAATGTGGCCCGGGGCTGGGGGAGAGAGGTTTTCCACCCCACCTTCCCCCCCCTCCCCCGCCCCCCGCCTCACAGCCATGTGGCCTGTGCCTCCCCAGCATATGGCAGCCAAGCAGAGAACTGAGAACCCATCTGGATTCATGCTGAAGTCGTGTGGTCAGCAGAAATAACCTAATACTTGCTTTTTCCGTCGTCTGTATAAATAGGTGAGTTTAAGTACATTCCTGTTTTAACTTTAGCTCAGGGAGAGGAAGGCCAGTGCTGTCCTGCTGCACCTGGAGCTGGGAAGGTGGGAACTTGACCTTATCCTTCTCTGCCTGCGTTCACCCCCGCAGCTCCTCAGCTTCCCATGGACTGAAATAGCCCGTCATGGAGCAGGAACCGCGCACCCAGCTCCAGTGGCCAAAGAGGGCACCTTGATCTCCAGTGACCACAGGCGATGGGTCCTATCTCCACGGGCTGCCAAATGCTCATCCCTGGAGGGAAATTGTATTTTTCTACGTTTACCCCTAACCATTGTGCATGCTTGGTCCCATATGTATGCTCAGTGCAATCACTATGTGGGGCGTGCAGGAGGCAGCCCATCAATGATTCGTTCTCATCATTGATATTTTCTCTCTCTCTCTCTCTCTCTCTCTCTCTCTCTCTCTCTCTCTCTCTCTCCATTCCTCTCTGAAATCTATAAAAATATATTTTTAAAAAGATATTGGGCCAAACAATCTGATTTCAGAGCTGATAAGTGGGGCTGTGACAGTAAGCAGCCTAAAGTAGCTATTTCACTGTTTCCTCAAAGGAAACCCTATTGCCATGTGAGTGGTGCACGAGGGAACAAGAAAATGCATTTCTTGGGGAGGGAAGGGGGTTATTAATGAATAATTATAAATTATCACCAATTCCTCTTGAGTTGGGATTTTGATTATTCGCTTCCAGGATCATCATAGCTAATTCATGTAGCGTAATTCATGTAAGTCTGGCTTGATTTAGTGAGCTACTTAGTCACAGGTCCTTACTGAGCATCCCGTGTGATTTTCACATTCTGCCCGAAGGTCAGAGAATGAGCAGCTTCACCACATGAGCAGAAGGAAAAGGATGCTGATGTCCAGAGCCATCTGCGAAGTCCTGCCCGGAAGCAGCCGGTGAAGCCGTCACGGGCTGAGCACCCACGCTGCTTAGGCAGATGCCCGCTGCTGCCCTGCCTCCTCCTGGCCACCACCGACGTGGGTCTCCTACCCGCCTCTCTTCTTTGCATAGATGGGCAGAATAACAGGCCCGAGTACGTCCGCTCCATAACCACTGGAGCCTATACATGCTGACATTACATGGCAAGGCCAGAAAGAACTGAGGCTGCCGATAGAATTCAGTCTTAAGGTGGGAAGATTGTCCCAAATGACTCCGATGGGCCCCGTGCAATTATAGGGTCCCTGTAAGTGAAGGGGAAGCTGGAGAGGCACCATCAGGGTGGTGCAGTGTGCAAAGGCCGTGGCCAGTCCTAGCTGGTAGAGAGCATCAGCCTGCACACTGAAGGGTCACAGATTCGATTCTGGACAAGGGCACATGCCCAAGTTGTGGGCTTGGTCCCCAGTAGGGGGCGTGCAGGAGGCAGCCATCAATGATTCTCTCTCATCATTGATGTTTCTCTCTCTCTCCTTCTCCCTTCCTCTTTGAAATCAATATATATATGTGTGTGTGTGTGTGTGTGTGTGTGTGTGTATATATATATATATATATATATATATATATATATATATATATATTTTTTTTTTTTTTTTTAAAGCCTTGACCAAAATATACCTGGCTTTGCAAATGTCTCAAGTTAGAGCTTGAGATGTCCAAGTAATTTAATTTTAACTCATAATGCCAATTGGTTTTCTGTCTCCATCTCTCTATTTATGTCCCTCTCTCAAATAATAGTAGAATAGATAATATATTTGGATACTCTATCAAGTACTTCCGGAAAGATGCAGGAGAAACTGTTGACATTGTGTTGCCCCTAACGTGGAGGATAACTTGACTAAGAGTTGTGACATTTTGAAGGCGTCAGTTTTATAAACCATGTACAGCCAGCAAACACCAAACTATAAAGTCCAATGTGGAAGAACTCAGCATGTTTCTTGGCAGCCACTAAGAGAGTAAGAACTTGATGGTGGAGAAGGGCTGCTGAAGATGGCAATGAGGTAGGTGGCGTGTCCAGGTGGCAGGGAAATCCTAAACTTGCACTTATTCCTAATGTCAGTCTTGCCAACCCACCTTACACCCTTAAAAGTAACCAGCACCTTCCTCCCTGCTCACTCCGCTTCGGGGATGACTTGGTTTATGATGTTACTGTTTCCAGGGTTTGGCTCCAGATAGATCCAATGCCTTTCGCTTTCACTGTGCCTCAGGGCTTCCACTGAGTATGATATGAATATCTGCACTGTCCCCACTGGGCATGCTCTTCTCTGATCTGAATATCTGCATGGTCCCCACTGGGCATGCTCTTCTCTGATCTGAATATCCGCACTGTCCCCACTGGGCATGCTCTCTGCTCTGATCTGAATATCTGCAGTCATCCCCCAACCCTCATCCCCCATCTTGGGGCATGCTCTCTGCTCATATTAATTCCTATGTCTGAAGGTCACTGCACTATTAGGCTAGAGAGTTAGGGTTCAATATTCTTTTTTTGAGAAAATCACTAGAGTTCCTGAGTGTAAACATGCATGTGCTAAGTCTATGAAAGTGACAAAAACGAGGAGTGTTTCATTTGATATTTTATTATGGGTGTCTGTAAGAAAAATGATCAACAACCACATACAAGCTTACAAAGTGAAATTTCAACACATTCCCTGCGTTGTTGTGGCAAATCAGCCCCATGGTTTGTGTGTTTTAGTTGTTGTTTGTTGTTGACTTTTACACGGTGAAGGGGTAGAGTCCTCTAAAGTGACATGCCAATCAATGCTGTTTGACAGGAGACATGCGCAGATGGTGTGCACTTAGTGTTTGGAATGCAAGGCAACGGTTCTGGCCTAGAGTTTTCAAAGTGAAAGGACATTAGCACCATAACATGTGTCTTTAAGGTCTGCCCAGACATTGGTCATCTTGGTCATGTTAGCAATGACAAGGAAGGAGGAAAGCACCTTTAAAAGCAGTTGATGGCCAAGATTAAAATAATGGTGAATCTTAAAAAAATTTTTTTCTAATTCTTGCACTACATTCTACGTTTTTAAAAAACAAATACTTTATAAAATAAATCAATGTAATTCATAACATATGCATTTTTCCCCCCATCTTTTGGGACTTAGAAAATTCATCTGTGTTTCTGACCGGGCTGAGGTAGTTGAAACAGGGGGGTCCTTTCAATTGTCTGAGTATTTCAGAAGGAAAGGTTGTGCTTGAGTGGTAGGCATAGTCGCTGCTCTGCTCATGGGTTGGATTCAAAGAAGTAACTCAGTGTGATTGTATGAGTGTTGAAGTTTATTTATTATAGCACCATTGAGACATTTTGAAATTGAAATTTTTAAAAAAATAGAACAAAAGGCATTTGAACTGTATTTGGTGAAACAGAAAAAACAAAACAAAAACTATCCTTCTTTGTCAAATTAGACTTTTTCCAAAAACGTTGGAAATAAATAACTGGAATTTGGTTGGCCACTTGCACTGGTTGACAAGGTTAGAACCGGAGGAACACATACGGACTGTGAGGTTTTTGGCTGGGACTTTAGAGTTTGGCTTATAAAAAGCACACGGGGCCAATGTCCACACCGAATTCCTGGTCGGGACCTCCGATGTCATAGGGCGCGAAGTCCACGATGGGGAGTCTCACCGCCTTGCGCGTCCGATATTCGAAGACCGTTTTGCCCCACTCGCCAGTGTGTTTCTGGAAAAGAGCAAACCCAGGTAAGTGACCGTGACGTCACAGTTCCACTCCGATGCCGCTCCCAGGGGCCTGCTCAGACCTGCCTCACTAGGCGATTTCCTTGTGTGAACAGCATGGAGCGCATCGCGCGAACCTCGTGGGCTAGCCTGCTCCCCCTTCCCACCGAGACTGGAGGGTCTACCAGGGGTGGGCAAACTCATCAGTCCTCAGAGCCAAATACCGACAGGACAACGATTGACATTTCTTTGGAGAGCCACATTGTTTAAACTTAAACTTCTTCTAACGCCACTTCTTCAAAACAGACTCGCCCAGGCCATGGTGTTCTGTGGAAGAGCCACTCTCAAGGGGCCAAAGAGCCGCATGTGGCTCGCGAGCCGAGGTTTGCCGACCACGGGTCTAGCCCGTGGCTCCCAGGCTGCGAGCCTGCGCTGCGTGTTACTGTCCAGAACAACACGAGATGAAACCAAGCACAGGAGGAAATGATGCCGCCGAGAGACGCGGCCGCCTTGGGACGCAGGAGGCTGTGCTGGGGCGACAGGCACACTCTCCACGCACCCGCTTTCTGTGTCAGCAGAGTGTGTGGGGACCAGATGACCTGGTACCATTTACATTATGATTTAAGTTTCAACTCCTCCATTTCAACTGCTTTTTACGTAGTGGTCGAGAAAAACATACTCATTTTTCTGGTATTGAACGCTTCCTGCAGCGACTCAGTAGAGTCTATGTAACCAGCCCCAACCGCCTTCCTTCACTGGCTCACCCTCGTTATTTTTATGATTTTCCTGGACCGTTAGTGACCTCCACCAGAGATGCTGAGTCAGGGTGACCCGGCTGAAGAGAAGGCGGCGACCTACCGTGCAGCCGTCCTCCAGGACGGTGTACGTGAACTTGCTGTTGCCCTCGGCCTTGAACTCGCCTTCGTTGGACCCCATGAGCCTCAGGGCCTTCTTCACGTTGCCGCTGGCGTGGTCCATGTACGCGATGCTGTTCTTGCAGTGGTACGTGACGTTCTGGGCGGCCCGGCTGGAGAGCAGGCGCAGGAAGGCCAGCTGCACGTCCAGGACGTCCTCAGGGAGCTCGGGGTTTCCGTAGCTGAACTGCAGGGGGAGCACGGCCAACGGGTCAAACACTGTGGGCGCCACGGAGGGACTTGTGCGTGCCGTTTGGTTACTGTGATGTAGGTGGTTCACTCATTGAGACTATCTTATGTATGAGTTCTTCTCCGAGGATAGTGGACATACCGTAGTACATGGAGTTTCAGGTGTACACCATAGGGATTCTACATGTATATGCCTTACAGTGTGATCACCCCCAGATAGGGATAACCATCTTCACCGCGTGAACATGTGTCTATGACATGCACAACATGACATGTTAGCGTAGAAAATGTCTGGAGAGTTAAAAGGTGGTGGCACACTTCATGCTAGCTCCACTCTCAGGAGAGGAGTCGCACACGTGTTAGACGTGGTCACCTGGATACGTAACGTTGGTTGGGCTCTTCTGGTTAGTAACCAACCTTGCTTGTGGGAGCCAATAGCAGGAGCCAAGCAGGCAGGCAGGAGGGTGACTGGGTGTAAGATGGCAGGAGGGTGACTGAGGGTAAGATGGCGGGAGGGGGACTGGGTGTAAGATGGCGGGAGGGTGACTGGGTGTAAGATGGCGGGAGGGGGACTGAGGGTAAGATGGAGGGAGGGGGACTGAGGGTAAGTGAGGCTGGGAGGGCCCTCTCACCTGGAAGCCGCCGTCCATGGTCTCCCCGAACCAGACGTGCTTCTTCTCTGCGGCCGAGTCCGTCCACCAGCGCTTGCGGGGCACGCCGCTCGGGCTGGCGCTGATGCACGTCTCGCCCGTCTCCATGTTGCAGAACACTTTGATGGCGTCCAACTTGCAGCCTTGGTTAGGGTCAACCCAATACTCTCCTGGCAGGACCACAAAGCACAACGGAGCGCGGTTACAAAACCCAGTCCCGAGACGCGGGCCAGAGCGGCCTGTGTTTGCGGGAAGACGGCAGAAGGCTGACTGCTGATGCCCGGGCTTAGGTGCTTGCACCTTACAGTCTAGCGTAATGGAAGCTCCCGTCTGATCCAGACTGATGCCGTGAGTTACACCTAACGTCCCCACGGCTGACTGTCCTCTACACTAAGCAATCTCCTGAAGGACTCCAAGGCTGTGTTCCCTGCCAAGGTGCGTAAGAGCTTGAAATAAGGGTGCTTTTCAGAAAGAATTAACCCAATATGTGCAACATCCTACACCACCGCAATCTGAAATTCCATGTGCTACCCTGGAATTTTTCACTTGGATTTTTTAATCTGGAAAAAATAATTTGATTACAAAAGGTAAATTGCATTATTTCAATAATTAGATTGCAAACTTTGTCTGCATCACATTACATGTATTTGAGGCTCAGAACCCACGGATAAACATCCCGTTATCACTCACACCAACTGGTGCTGCTATGCAGAAATACACCAACCCATGACTTATTACACCTTCCGCAGAACTGTCTTTGAAGCGCCCCACGTTGGGGCGCCTTGAAGTGATTCAGGTCACACTAAGCCCCCGTTCTCTTCTCATGGTGCCAAGCAGTTTCCCTTCTGCGTCCGCCTGGAAGCCCCGTGTCTGCTCTAAGAGGGCAGCCCACACTGCGTGTTCCTCTCCCCTGAACCCCGAACAGGCCGCCCTCCCTGCCTCCCCGGCCCGAGGCGCCCCGCGTACCGCTCTGGAGCTCGGGGTGGCAGAACTTCAGGTCTCGGCAGTTCCGGGCCGGGTTTTTGCGAGACCCGTCGGGGCTGATGAGGTTTTCCACCTGCCCGTTCACCGCCTTGAGGGAAGTCATGATCTCCTCCGCGTTGATTTTGAAATCCTGGGGCTCGTCTCCATAATAGGGGGCAAACCCAGCCTTCTCCGCGCCGCCGCCAGAGATGGCAATGCCCCCTCCGCAGCAGGGGCCGGGCTGGCCGGGGGGCCCGGGGGGGCCCGGCTGGCCGGGGTGGCCCGGGGAGCCCTGGGGAGGGAGAAGGTCCGTCACGGGGGTGCACTGCTGTCTCCGTGCGGAGACGGGTGACGGCCCAGGGAAAGGTATAAAGACCACGGATGCCCTGAGACGTCGTCATATTTTACCAAAGGTGATGTGATCAAAGGATAACAAACAACGGTTCTGAGTCTTTCCTGGGGAGCGTGTTGAACTCACTCTGGTTTCAGAATATGGCAAAGTGTGTCCGGGAATGTGAAGGTGAGAGCGAGTCAAGCGTGTGCGTCTAAGGGATGTCTCACCTCGGACCCTCTTTCACCTCGGTTCCCTCGAGGCCCCGGCGGTCCGATGGGACCTGGGTGTCCGCTGGTGCCGTCTTTGCCGGGGGGCCCACTAGGTCCGACAGGTCCCTGAAACAGGATCCTGGTGTCACGGAGGACCTTCCTTCGGTGCGAACAGGGCGGCAGCACGGGCTTCCCTCCTCCCCGCGGTACTTACCCGGGGCCCGGCAGGTCCTGGGCTCCCGACTGCCCCCTGGTGACCGGCAGGGCCCTGCGGGGAGAGGCGGGTGGAGGAGTGAGGACTTTGAAAGGTCAGGAAACAGCACATTCCAGGTCAGAGCGGGGAAGAGGGGATCATGATAAAACCTAATTTCCTTTTCCCCCGTCTCCCACCGCCTCCTGCCAGTGCCATTTCAAATCCGTCCTTGAACCCATTTCCCAGCTCCCTGGCGGGTCCTTCCAGAAACGAGCATGTTCTACTCTCAGCAGAGAGCGTGCCGGTCCCCGTTACGGCGCGGTGACGGGCTTTCCGGCCGCCGCACTCACCGGGGAGCCGGGCGCGCCCGGGTTTCCGGGGAAGCCGCGGTGACCTTTGATGCCGTTGGAGCCTCGCTCGCCGGTTTCGCCTTTGTCCCCGCGGGGGCCTTGGGGACCCTGTACGGAAACACGACAATCACGGCGCGTCCTCACAATAGGATGCATGCCCATGCCATTCTCTCACATCCGGCCTTCTCTGAGACATCCCTCCCATCCACACACAGGGGATTCGGACTGATGATTGCACGGAACCCCAATACTTGATGTGTGTGTCCTAGGCCCCAGGAACTTTGGGGCCCCGAGTTGCTTTCTGCATCACTGAGGGCAAGTTGAACCTCTGATCCACAGCTCTGTGTTTTGTCATCCCCTCCTTACCGCCCCCCCGCCCCCCGAACGTGCCGGAGAGAGGGACTCCCGGACAGAACAGTTAGGAAAGAGCGTGACTCACAGCGGGGCCGCGGACGCCAGCGGGACCGGGGGCGCCAGTAGGGCCGGCAGGGCCCTAGGATAAAAGCAAACACAGAAACACACGGGGTTACTCACTTGGCGGTGCAGTTTTGTTTGATTTGGAAGTCGATTTCATTGGGAAGGAATAACTGTGCTTACTGTGAGTGAAACTTAGTGTCATTCCCTCCTTTTCTGCCCTTTCCCTGTTTGTGCCTTTACCAGGGGGTCGGAACAGACAAGCTGAGGGCGTCCTGCTAACCCAGCCTTCCCTTCGCCTGGTGAGTGGACACGTGGCCTGGTCAGCACCGTTTGGAATGTTAGTCGTGAACTAACATTAGTCTTTGGGTACCGCCAGGGACTTCCCGGGCGGCCTGTGACCGCAGTGGCCCAGGGAATGACCAGCGCGAACACTGCCCAGTGAATGCTAGTCCATCTTTTCGGTTGGCAGATGGGACACTCTGTCCGCTGCCTGCTGACCTCTCTGTGGAGGAGGACGGACAGGAGAGAGAGATGGTGGGGACCGGCACTCACCGTTTCTCCTCTGTCCCCACTCTTCCCTGCGGGACCCACGGGGCCGGGCGGGCCGGGATGTCCAGGGGAGCCAGGGGCGCCAGGAGAGCCGTTTTCACCACGATCTCCCTGCGGGCAAAGTCCAGGTCAGAACCAGTGTGACGGCAGCTAGCGTTCTAATGCACGTGCTGCTGTCCGTGCGTTGGCCGTACCTTGGTGCCGGGGGTTCCGTCCCTGCCGGGGAGACCATCGGACCCAGGGTTTCCCTGGGAAAGAGAAAAAGGAAACGGAGAAGTGAGATCCACCTCTTTGGAACCACCCAGCACCACTGCCGCCATGGCCTTCAGGGGAGCACTGTCCCCGGAGCGGGGAGAGAAGAACTCGGTGGATATCGCAGTGGCTGGCCCTGCCCGGCGGGCATGCCTAAGGGCAGAGTGCCCGTGGTGGTAAGGTCCGGGGTGAGACAGGGAGGCGTGACGAGGGAGAAAATGCCCAGTAGGAGCCCTTCAGGGAGAGAGGACAAAGAGAGGCGGGACCAGCAGAGCTGTAAGCGGATCACAGAAATCCACAGCGACAGGCAAAGCCCGTCGCGGTACCAGGGAGCACCCTCTGCCAGAAGGAATGTGGTCACCGGGTCTCCCGCCCCAGCTCCGTTCTCTCTTTACCCAGGGCTCCTAGCCTCCCGGATGGCCACTCATTGAGCCGTCTCCAGGAACACGGACAGGGGGGCGATTCTAAGTTGTGACGGGAAGGCTGTCTGTCCTGGGAAAAGGCGGGCGGCCGTGGCCTGTGGCCACCTTTACACTCTGGCCCCGAAGGTGAGGGCGCCTCTTGTTAACTAAGTCGGATCCCCGCCGGGCTGTCCCCAGGCCGCACTCACGTCCCGTCCGGGCTCGCCAGCCGTCCCCGCCAGGCCGGGCAGGCCCTGGGGCCCCGGCGGGCCGCGCTCTCCGTTGTGGCCGCTGGCGCCGGGTTTCCCCGCTTCACCCTGTGGGACACAGACAGGCGCTTTGTAAACCCCAGGACTAAGCGGTGAGAAGTTTAAATCAACGTCTGCGGAACTGGCTCTAACCCATCGCCACCGCGGGGAGAACCTTGGGAGAAGCAAGCTTCCGGCGTTTCCGAACTTGTCCCGGGACTGGGGACCCGGGCGGCTGAGTCAGACACAGGCGTCAGTCTCAGCGTCCGTCCTGACGGGAGATGCAGTCACGGGCGTGGCCGTTATGAGAAAACCGAAAGGGTGAGCCACCATGAGGCTCTGGGCTACGGTGGCCATGACAATGACGTGACATTGGACATCAGCTCCACCTACAGAACACACACCTACTACCTTTGTTCATGTACGTGGAACACATTCAAGTGTTTCACACTATTACGTGACCTTTCCGTGGAAAGAGGTGCTTGAGGTACCGAAATATGAGCCTTCGTAAAACAGAACTGTAGGGCCCCATCTGCTAAAGGAATATTGAAGACGCTAACCACTGGGATATCAAAGCCGTGTTAGAGAAAGCACGTCATGGGTGCAGAGCGAACCGAGGTGATGAGTAACTGCTGCCCTTAAAGGCTTTCGTAGGGCTGCACGCTGACATGTTTCCCCTTCAGACTCACGGCCAGCCAACTGGAGGACGCTCACAAATTCCCCAGAGGCAGCTGAGGTAGGAAATACCTTATTCCGGGACCTCCCTCTGTGCGCATGCCCCAGGCTGGCCTGCGATGGGCATTGCTTTTATTCCGGAGCCTTTAGCACCATGCATGCGCCCCAATGCGGGAAGGCCAAACATTTTCCTCTGATCCAGGATCACCTGGCATTGTCCTCGCTGAGGCTCAGCGGCCCCCCACGGCCCCGGAAAAGCAAGGGGCAGCGATGGGAGAGGACACTCACCTTCACGCCTTGCGGGCCAGGACTGCCCCGGGCGCCGGGCATGCCCGGGGGCCCCGCCAGCCCCCGCGCCCCGGTGATGCCTGCGAGGCCGAGCGGGCCTGGGGCTCCCTGCGGGAGACAGAGAGCTCAGTGCCGTCCGGGCGTCCGGGGGATCGGGGATGGGGACGGACGGACGGGGTCGCTGCTCACCGGAGGGCCCTGGGAGCCGGGGGACCCCTTCTCGCCGGGCGGGCCCGCGTCGCCCTTGGGGCCGGAGACGCCGGGGCTGCCGGGGCTGCCGCTGTTCCCCGGGGGGCCCGGGGGGCCGTCCTTGCCCGGAGCACCGCTGGCGCCCGGGGGGCCGGGGTTTCCCTGCAGACAGGTGCGCAATGGAGCGTTAGAGGGAGAGCACTGCAGTCCTCCTTTCACGGCACCCAGTGCCTCTCTGGGGGACGCGTACAGCCCCGGGCGCGGGGAGCGTCCCAGCAGGGCGGGGAGGAAGGCGGGGGGGGGGGGGGGGGCGGGGAGGAAGGTGGGGGGCGGGGAGGAAAAGGGGGACAGGGAGGAAAGGGGGGGCAGGGAGGAAAGGGGGGGTGCTTACGTTGTTGCCAGGAGGGCCCGGGAGACCTCGGCCGCCAGGGAAGCCCGCTGCACCCTGTGGAAGGCAGACAGGGGGGATTCAAGTGGAACCAATAGCTCAGCACACACCACATACCACACACCACACAGACACACACATACACACACACACACACACTACACATCACATAACACACACCACACAGACACAGACACACACACACACTCACTCACACACACACACACACACACACACACACCACACTCACACACACACACACACACACACACACCACACACTCACACACACACACACTCTCACACACACACACCACACACAGACACACACACACACTCACACACACACACATACACACACCACACACACACACACTCACACACGCACACGCACACACACACACTCACACACTCACACCACACACACATACACACACACACACCACACACACACCACACACACACATACACTCACACACACACTCACACACACGCCACACACTCACATACATACCCACACACAAACATACCACACACACACACTCCCCCCCCCCCACACACACCACACAGATACACGAAGGACAAGCATGTAGGGCCCGCCGTCTCCTGGGAGTCGCTGGGGTCTGCTTTCCCCTGGGGATTCCCATGCGCCTCCTGTGGGGCCGCGCCCACGGCTCTCACCCCGGGGACCCCGTGCTCTCCCACCGCTCACAGACAGGGGCACCGAGGGGCACTCACCGGGCCGCCAGGACTGCCGCGTTCACCTTTGACCCCTGCGGGGCCCGGGGGACCCTGTGTGGAGGGAGGCGAGAGTGACTTACAGGAAGAGATCCTATCACGTGGGCAAAGCATGAAGACACTGCCGACCAGTAACTCCGTGTGGTCACGGTTTTGCCATTTACACACATGTCCCATCATGCCGCCCTGCCCGGCTCACACAGCCAGCGCGCTCTGTGACTCCATCTCAGTAAAACCCGGGAGCCCTGAGAGAAGCAAGAACACCCCCCCCCCCCCCAACCCACAAAGCGCAGCTCTCCGCAGCGCTGGCGAGGGGACCAGGACCGCCGGGCCAAGCTTCCACTCAGAGCCATGTTGCTATGGAGACGGCACCTGTCCCGGGGACGAGCCCCGCCAGGAGCTGCGGGAAGGTGGGGAAGACTTACCGCAGGCCCGGAGCCCCCGGGGGGCCCTGCGACTCCGGGGGGCCCGCTCTCGCCCCTCTCGCCGGGAGGGCCTCTCTCCCCTTTGCCTCCGGGCTCGCCATTCTGCCCCTGCAGCCAGAAACACAGAGTGAGCCGGCTAGCACTGCTCCTGGGGAGACCAGCACCGGCCCGGGGAGACCAGCACCAGCCCGGTGAGACCAGCACCGGCCCGGTGAGAGCAGCACTGCTCCCGGGGAGACCAGAACCAGCCCGGCGAGAGCAGCACCAGCCCAGAGAGACCAGCACCAGCCTGGTGAGAGCAGCACCGGCCCGGTGAGACCAGCACCGGCCCGGGGAGACCAGCACCAGCCCGGGGAGACCAGTACCGGCCCGGTGAGACCAGCACTGCTCCCGGGGAGACCAGCACCCGCCGGGGAGAGCAGCACCAGCTGGGGAGAGCAGCACCAGCCGGGGAGAGCAGCACCAGCCCAGGGAGAGCAGCACCAGCTGGGGAGAGCAGCACCCGCTGGGGAGGTGACAGGAGACCAGGCAGACGGTCCTGGAGGAGCCCCGTGCTCCTGGTAGAGGACTGCACCCAGACAGCATGAAGACACACTGTGATAGTCCCCGGGGCCCGTGTGCGGGGGGCAGGGGGCCCAGGGCGGGTCTGAGGGAGGTGGGCTCAGAGCTCATTTTCAGGGTGTCCTCCGAGGAAGGACTTGCCCGTGTCAGCGTGCTGGGAGGCAGGGCATCTGCGGCCCTCACTGGCCTGGCACGAAGCGGGGCGGGATTCCAGCCTCATCTTTAAAGAGCGAGGAGAGCGAGGAGAGCGAGGAGAGCGAGGAGAGCGAGGAGAGAGCCAGTGGGAAGGGGAGGAGCCACAGGAAGCTGACCGGACAGGGCGGGAGTAGCTGAAGCAGGGCTGCATCCAGATTCAACTTAAACGTCTGCCATGTCTCAGCTAGATCGGGCTCCGGGCTGGGTGACATGCGTGTTTTTCAGGAAAGGGTACATGTAATGTCACTCCTATCGGTGTCCGGTGTGGGCACAGCCATTAGACAGTGAGGTCCCTTATGGAGCGCCTCCCCGCTGTGGCCAGTGCCCCCGGCACCATACACGGCACACCACATCGGCGACTCCCCCCACCCCGGGGCGGCACTCAGGTGCCGGGAGCCATGCCAGGACCACCGATGTGTGGCTCTCGGTCCCTGACGTTCATACTTACGGGGGCGCCAGGGAAGCCGGCGGGGCCGGGGGGTCCGCCTTCGCCTCTCTCGCCCTGGAGGGAGAGGATCCGTATGAGTCCCGGGAAGACAGCCTCCCCCAGGGACCTCGCACCCGCCTCCGCATCCCCATCACCTCATCTCTCCTTAAGGAGGACGTGTGCACAGGTAACTGACGTTTTAATTTCTTCTTTTGTAAAAAATGTATTTTATTGATTTTTAAATTTAATTTAATTTATTTTTTTACAGAGAGGAAGGGAGAGGGATAGAGAATTAGAAACATCGATGGGAGAGAAACATCGATCAGCTGCCTCCTGCACACCTCCTACTGGGTACATGTCCTTGACCGGAATCGAACCTGGGACCCTTGAGAGTCCTCAGGCTGATGCTCTATCCACTGAGCCGAACCGATTAGGGCTAACGTTGTAATTTCTGAATAAAATTATTTGCGAACAGCACCCAACCCACCAATTCCTTCTGCCTCTGCCTGGGATAGTATTCGCAAAAGTCACAATTGAGAATTCTGGTGTACTGAACGCACCTAATTGTGTAACTCTAAGGAATGTAAGGACGTGTGCACACGGTCAGTGGGTTGAAAGTCGATCAGTCAGCAATAATGGAAAACATTTACTCTCTATCTCCTGAGTCCCGCGCCCCGGAGGCAGAGAACCTCAGATCTAGACGGATTCTGGAGGTTAGGAAACGTCCATGTACCAAGGAATATTACTTGTGCGATTTTTATATCTCCCCCAGATCACTGAGTAAAGAAGGCAGGATGTGGCACTGTCCTTGGTGAGCTCTGGGTTGGAGAACTTGAACTTTTCTTGCATGTGGTGTGACGCCTACAGCCTGCCCCCCACCGTGAGCCGTGGGCTCCTGGGGAGAGCTGCGAACGGCCAGCAGCTGTTGCGTGTGTGGGTCAAGAGGGTGCTGAGTGTCTGCCACACTTACGGGGCTTCCGCGAGGACCAGCTATGCCCGCAGGCCCGGGGGCACCGCCTTCACCCTTGAGAAAGAGAAAAGAAGAACAATGTTCCCCTCATCCCAACAGCCAAGGGGTGTTGTTGTCTCTAAGTCGTGTGAAGCGTTACCTTCTCTCCAGGCTGACCGGAGGGGCCGGGGGGCCCGATGGGACCAGCAGGGCCCTGAGGAAAACAAAAACATTTTTAATTTTGAAGGCACAAAGCACCAGCTTCCTGCGAACCACACAGAGAACATGTAGGCATGTCATTCAGCGAACAAACTAGGTGATACGATTTCTTTTGTTGCTGGAATGGTATTCTCCTCCATGTGCAAGGACTTCAGAGCTTAGTGAGTGTGAGATTCTAAGGAACAGCTCTAAAGGGTTACAAGATTCAGGAGTTTATTGACTTATTTTTCTTTTTGTTGCAGAGGGTAAATGAGGTGATATAAAAGCTTATAGTCATAACCTAAAAATCAAAATGTATGGCCTCATTCCACTGCTTAATAATTCAAAGTGTATCATCATGGGTTCAAATGGGCATTTTCAAATATTGAAATGTTACTTATTTATGTAAATAAAATATTAGTTTTTTTTTTTTAATTAGATGATGTCTAACCCATCTAGTCTGTCAAATAGGACATCTGTATGAATTTTTAAGGCAACAATAGTAACTATATCTATGTAATGACATAGATTTCATGTTTATTTAGCATGCTTATTACGTAGCTATGACTAAATTTGGGAGCTTTCCGTTCTCAGGTCAGAGTGGAATTGTCAGGTAGTGAGAGAAAGAAATCGGAAGTTGTAACTGTCACATCCTTTGGGTCTTCTTAGTGCCCAGAAGGCAGCAGAGTCTGATCTAACTTACCGTGAGCTGTCTGGGGAGCAGACAGAAGCTGAGGTGAGGGAACTACTGTCTATCAAACACGGACAAGGCCGTTTCTCCCCACCACACTCACCCGGGAACCGTCTTTGCCAGGAGCCCCATCCGCACCGGCGGTGCCCGGTTCTCCCTGTCAAACAAAGGCCAGTGTCAGTGCTAGGAAGTGTCCTCGGTGGGAGCCTGCCCCAGAGGAGCCCCCTGCAGGGCTTCCTGGGCAAACACCAGGTGTTCTGGTGACAGCCAGACTTCACGCACTGTGCGAGGGTAACGTGGATTTGGAGAATAGATGGCTTCCCCGCAGCCGTGTTTCCCTGTGACCCACACGTCTGTGCTGTTCCATAATTAACAAAAGGTGAGCCCGTACCTTGTCACCCTTGGGGCCGGCGCCTCCAGGGCCTCCTCTTTCTCCGGGCATCCCTTGTATTCCAGGGGGACCAGCCGCACCGGGGGGCCCGGGCGGGCCGGCGGGGCCCTGACATTCGAGGAGAAAAGGTGAGTCGTGAGGAGGAGACGCCGTGGGTGGCGTCAGGTCCGCGTGGCCCGGGTGCTGGGGCGCTCACCTTGCCTCCTTCGGGGCCCGGGGGGCCCGCTCCGCCTCTCGGTCCCATGGGCCCGGCCGATCCGGGTGGCCCACGCTCGCCGGGGGCCCCGGAGTCGCCCTGCCGAGGGAAAAGGTGACCTCCCGTTAGGAGGCCCCGGGCCCTCCGCTGCAGTGCTCCCACGCAGCCCGCAGGTTCTCACACTTGCATTTTTGACCGACTGGGGAATGTTTATGGAAGACCTTTATCCCCTGAGTGGGAACGGAAGTCTCCAAGGTGGCCTCAGCCAGGCGACCTTGACACCTGGGCTGATGAAAAGGAGTCTGATCGTGTGATTCAAAGAGCAAACGTTGCCAGTCCCTCTGCCGAGGCAGCTCTTTCTGGAGACTCCAGGCAGGGGGAGGGCTCTCCTCCGAGATGGCAGCCCCAGGGGATTGTGGGTGTGGACTAGGCCGGAGGTCGTGGCCTTCCAGACGCGGCCAGTGTAAGCCCTTCGCAATGTCAGCGCTGCCCTGGGTGTGTCCTTCCAGAGTGCTCTTGCAGAGCTTCTGGCGGCAGCGTTCTGGGACGAGGTCCCGGGCCCGCCGCCCGGTAACGGGCCCACGGGAGCGGAGAGCGGTGGGGACACTCACCTTTCCTCCTGGAGTTCCTGGCGTGCCGGCCTCGCCCTTCGGGCCCTAGGAGACGGACAGGCTAGAATGAGGCTCCGTTGGAGCTGGTGGTGGGATAGAAGCGAGACCCACATCTGCCTCGTCTGCAGACGGCACAGTTGCCACGTCCAGGAAGGCACCCTTCCTTCAGTGCCTTCCGTTCCATGCTCAAGCGCAAGCAGTGTCACAGCTGCGATAGAATAGCTCTCCTCTGTTTTGCTAACGACTAGCTCAGAACCACACGTTAAAGCTCAGGCCACATGCGTGAGGAGAGGCGACGCCGACTCAGCAGTCAGCGGGGACAGGTGCTCTTTGGTTCAGGGTTTGGGGGGATGACGGCCACTCACCGCCTCGCCGGGTTTGCCGTTCTCGCCGGGAGGCCCGCCGGGGCCGGGGATGCCCTGCGAGGAAGCGGATTGGGTGTCAGACTCCGAACGCTACCCGCACAAGGCTCTCGCTCGGATGTTTCCGGTGAGTGTGAACTTTTGCGTTCACCGGTCTTCATCGAGGCATAAACGATCCCGGCTCTCAGCAGGCAGCGACAGAGGCGGGATTCCCGTTACAGACCAGTGTTCACCGCGCCCGAGTCTTTTTGTTTAGAGAATTAGAGGGGGATGTTCATAAAACGAACGATGGTCGTGGTGAGTGGACTTAGCTACATTAATTTAAGTCCTAATAGAAGTATACACATATACAGTTATGTGAACTCACTTATGTTAGCATGATTCATATAAAAACCTTTGCATCAGTAATACTCATTCTGCACCACACACAGAAATTGTTGGCATGTCGCCTGTCTATTCACATTGTCTATCATGGTCTTTCAAGGTAGAAGACTACAGACCTGCACGTTGTAAGCTCAAGATAAATTATGATCTATTCGTGTCACAAGGAAAACAACAACAGCAGCTCCAGAGGACTTGGCTAAAAGCAGTGTTCGGTGACGGGTAAACAGGTTCTCACCTGCAGTCCTTGCGGTCCAGGGGGTCCTACGTCTCCTTTGTCACCACTCGGCCCCTGGGGGAAAGGATGGATGAGACCCCCTGCGGGAAGACACCGTTCCTACTGCACACACCGTCCCCTTCGGAGGCTGGGGCCTCGTTTGGCAGGAGCCGTGGGGGAGGCGGGAAGACTCCGGCCTCTGGGGGTGACGCAAGGGACCTTGCGGTGCAGCCTCCTCAGGGCCAGCAGCCGCCGCCAGCTCAACAGGCAGCATAGGGATCACCGGGCGCTAGGAGGACCCAGTGCCAGAGCTGTGCCCAAGGCTTCCCTCCGCCCTCGCCACCCCACCTCTGCAGGCTGGGGGTACACCTGCCTGCGGTCCAGGCGGGCCCTGAGATCCAGATTCACCGTTCTTCCCAGCAGGACCCTGAAAACAGAAGTCAGAGCAGCCATGGGTCGGAGGTAAGAGCCTGCAGGGCAGGGGTGGGGCGCAGGGGGTGGGAGCTACGTACCGGGGGGCCAGGGCCTCCAGGGCCGCCTCGCTCTCCGTTTTTGCCAGGAGCACCCTAAAGAAATGGCAGGCGTTCACCAATCCGGAAGAGGAAATAGCTCATCATATTGTTCCCTCAGAGTTGTGACCTGCCTCTTACACCTCCCCCCGCCCCCCACTTACACACATACATTCACACATACACAGTCACACGCACCCACATATTCACACACACACACACACACACGCACACACGCACTCGCACAAACTAAAACTCTTTCCGCTCCCTCCTCCCAGGCCCTCTGCTCCTCAGTGTTGTTCTGGGCTCCTGGCCGCCCTGCTCCCGTGCGGGGGGCACGGCCCCGGGTGGACAGTCGGTGGGGGGACCCGGGCGGACTCACGTCATTTCCTTTGGGGCCAGGGAAGCCCATGACGCCGGGCTGACCCCGCGGGCCAGGGGGGCCCTGGTTGCCGGGGCGGCCGCTCTCCCCTTGCGGGCCCTGCAGGAAGAGGCGCGTTAGGAAGGCTCCGGCCGGCGTGACCGCACCCACAGCTCCCGCAGCCCGGCCACAGGCCCGGGCCCCGGCCTGGGCCCCGCGGGCGCAGCGGTACCTACCGGAGGCCCCGGCTTCCCGTCGCTGCCTGGTCCTCCGGGGCTGCCGGGCACGCCCTGGGTGGAGAGGCAGGAGGCGCGTTAACAGGGCTCAGACACAGCGCCCCTGACCGTGCGGCCACCCCACGCGGACGGGCAGCCGCGCAGTGGATGGTTTCTGCCAGGCCGGTGTTTGGTGGGGTGTCTGTGGTGTCCGCTCTGTCCTCTAGGCTAGCTAGGGTTCCTTTGGGCCTGTTGTTGTTTTGGGGGAGCCTGGGGAATAAGGGGGAAGCCCCCTCGTGTGCATTTTCCTTGGCGAACAGGGTGTCCTCCTTACCCTCAATCCCGGGCCTCCGGGCACCCCGTCTCGGCCGGCTTCTCCGGGGGCTCCTCGGGGGCCTGCAGGGCCGGGGCCGCCACGCTCCCCGGCGGGACCCTGCGAGGCGGAACGGCGAGCAGGTGAGAAAGAGCCCGCGTCCGCCTGACGGGGCCATGCTTAGTGACAACTAGACACTTCATTGTCCTTTTCCTTTTCAACCCTCACCGGAGGGTATGTTTTTACTGATTTTTAGAGAGAGAGGAGGGGGAGAGAGAGACACAGAGAGAGACACAGAGATGGATTGCTTCCCTTATGTGTCCAGACCGAGGACCAAACCCACAGCCTCCTCCCCCTCAGCCGCCTGACCAGGCCCTCCGGTCTCGTAAGGAGAGCGCCTGCTGCTGACCGCTCAGCGCAGCATCACCGCTGACCCCGCTCGGATTCCACGCTGGAGATGTGCTAGGCAACATGGATGCATAGCACGTGCCCCCAAATCAGTACTTAGTGGACTTAACCTTATACGTCTGTGCATGTGAAAGTCAACCATCTTTGCGGGTGGGAAGCCATATTGTCTAGCACGTTAACTTTTTCAAAGAACTTCCAAGCACTTAGTTTGTCTTATTCTTGCGCTGTGGCTGAGTGCGCCGTTCGCACTCACAGGCAAGGCCAGGGCTCTCGTGACGGAGGGGAAAGAAATGGAAACCCCGTGACATTTCTGCAGGTGCCTAGGCGCTCAGTAACGGGGCTGCCCGGCAATGGGGCCCCGGTGCAGTCCCAGCAGGCGGAGACCGGGAACAGCTCCCACCTTTTCTCCGGGGAGGCCGCTGGGTCCGGCAGGTCCTTGGAATCCGGGCAGGCCCTGGGGACGGGGCGAGGATTTCAGTGCGAAGCAGAGGACGTGCGGCAGAGACGTCCCCGCTGTGACAGCCCGGGGCGGGGTCACCCCCAGGAGAGCCCCGGAGACATACCCTCTCGCCGGCGGCTCCCGGGAGGCCGTTGGAGCCGGGCTCGCCAGGAGAACCGTCCTTGCCGTCTTCACCCTTCGTGCCTGGGATCCCGGGGGCACCGGCTTCCCCCTGAGGAGGGACGCCCCGAGGGGGCGGTGTCAGACGGAGCCCACGGCCCGTCCATTCCCGCCCAAAGGAGAGCCGCGTCTGGGGGGCCGGTACTTACGCGCTCCCCGCGTGGTCCGGGGTCCCCCTTGTTTCCGTTCTTACCGGGTTCGCCCTAAGGGAACAACATCTGGGTTTAAGAATGGGGGTGGGGGTGGACTAAGGAGGTCACCCCCAGGAGCATTCAGTTTTGAAAGGCGGGGAAGCAGCCCCAACGCAGCAGAATGAAAAGGCTGCGCGCTTTGTGGTGAGGATACCCCCCCCCCCCCCAGGCCCCAAAGGGAGGGAACTTACGGCAGCGCCTCGCTGGCCGGGAGCACCATTGGTCCCAGGCGGGCCGGGCGGGCCCCGGGCTCCCGACAGGCCCGGAGCCCCAGGAATGCCAGCGGGACCCTAGGAACAGCCCGAGGAGACCCGTCTCAGTCCCGCTTGAACTTGCTCCCCTGAGTGGCTCACGCGAACGTCACAGATGGCTTGTCATGCAGCAGAGTGTGGGGAGGGGGGAGGGGGCACCTTACCATTTCACCTTTGCCGCCGGGACTGCCATTGCTGCCAGCGGGGCCCTGGAGGGGGGAGTGTGTTAGTGACCGGGCACTGGTGTGGGCACGGGAGGCGCTGAGCAGGGGTGTAGGCTGAGCTGGCGATACCTCCGAGTCCAGCCCCGCGCAGAAGGCCGGCTAGCTGCCCGCCCCCGGATAAACCCCAGGTCACGGCATTTGTTCCCATAACCAAGTCAACATGGAATAGGTTCGGGCTGCTTTCTCCTCTGAATCTCCTATCAGCCATGTGGCTGGGGTGGAGGCTTTGGGGCGTCAGAAAACCAGCTCCCCATTCACTGGGTCACATAGCCATGGAGTTCCTCTGAGCTAGAAGAGTGTGACCCTCACACCCCATGTCAGCGCCAACCAGATCACAATCTTCACAGCAGACTTAGGGCCCTAAGCAAGACCCTCCCCTCCCCCCACCCCGCCCAGGCCCGGAGCACCCGCCCCCGCCCCCCCCTCCCCCGGCTGCACTCACCGGCGGCCCCGGAGCGCCCGCGTGTCCCTGAGGTCCGGGCTCTCCTCTCTGTCCCGGGGAGCCGTTGGAGCCAGGAGAGCCTGAGGGTCCAACTTCGCCCTGAGGGAGAGCCCACGGTCAGTTCCGCCGTCCAGGGCCCCGCTGTTCCTTCCCCAGCCCCTCGCCCCTCTCCGGGCTGGGAGGGTGGCGAGGCCCAGGCCAGCGGGAAGATGAAGGACGGCTGCAAATCTCTCCCCAATCCTCCTCAGAGGCTGGGAAGGTGGGACTGTGTGGGTGACTGCCATCGCTGTGTCCCGGAGAGCGGCCAGGGAGGGGGTGGCCGGGGCAGGGTCTGAGGGGGGCAGTGGGGAGAGAGGTGGCCTGGGCTGGGTCTGAGGGTGGAGGAGCGTGGGGTAAGACATGGGATCAGAAGCGGGAAAGGGACTCAGGGTGAGGACGGAGAGCAGGCTTGGAGGAAGTGTGAGCTGGACATGTGAAAGGTGTGTGTAACAAGCAGTAGAACCGCCGAGATTTAGAAAGGAGGAGGGTTGTGGCTTGCTCGGATAGGAGCTGTCTGTTGGACCGTTTACAAGGAAGAAATCTCTCAGCGCCGGGCCCTCGGGCGGTGCCGTCTGGCGGGGAGAGCACTTACCTTAGCACCAGGGGAGCCGGGGAAGCCTGCCGTTCCGGGGGGACCGGGCGGGCCCTGCAACGAGCGAGCGCCGTTTCAGGAACGTGGGGCCAGGTGAAGGGGCAGTTTGGGTCCTCCCCCGCCCCCCGCTTCTGATTCCTGCGCCAAGTTCTGTGACTTCCTGTGGGGTACCTAGCCCTGAGCACTCGTTTAGGAAACAGAAGCCACATTCGGATCCGTCCAATGGCCGTACCCAGCACTGACGGTTAGCTGACACGGGAGCACTGCACTGAGGGCCACGCATAACGGGCATCAGAATGAGTGAGCCTGGCATTACTCGGGCACTGCCCCTCGGCGTGACGTCCTGGTTCCGTGTCCGTTTGGGTCAGTGTTTATGGAAATGCTGGGTTTGGCCCTACAGTCCCTGTGGCTCCCACCCCCACAGCCGCACTCCCTCACCGCCCCGGGCACGTCTGGCCGGACAGCTACTCACTGGTTGTCCGTCGCTGCCCCGAGCACCATCGTTGCCTCGAGCCCCCTGGAAAGAGAGGTCTGTCTGAGTGCCTTCTGACCCGCACGATGGTGACGAGTGACCCTGAGATCAGAACTCTGACTCCACTGAGTGAGCTTTTCCTTAAGCACATGAACACCTACTGACAGGTTATATGTATTTTGGAGCCAACTGGTTAAGTCATATATATATATATATATATATATATATATATATATATATATATATATAGAGAGAGAGAGAGAGAGAGAGAGAGCGCAATGATCTAGTGTAGGATGATTGGGGTGTGCGTTTTACGATCTGAATGTGAATGAATGGCTTTGATAACAGATGCAAAGTTAACACTTAAAGAACAGCCTCACAGGAGCAATCACTAAGAACACCCGTTTCCCTGTAGTCACGGCTCAGGTGTTACAGGGCGACTGAGTGCAGGTGTCACAGCTGAGCCCTGGCTGAGCCCCTGAGTCCCTGTGGCTCCGGGTACGAGAGAGAGAGAGAGAGAGAGAGAGAGAGAGAGAGAGAGAGAGAGAGAGAGGAGAGGGAGAAAGAGGGAGAAAGGGAGAGAGAGGGAGGGAGAGAGCTGGGCGAAGGTACTCACAGCGGCTCCAGGGAGTCCCGGCCGGCCTCGCTCCCCAGGAGAGCCTCGGGGGCCCTGTGGGGGGACGTGGAAAGGATGGTCACACGTTGAACTTGACCGTGAGAAAGCAGGGGCGGAGGGAGCAAGGCAGGGCTGCGTTAGATGGAGGTTCACGGGAGACCAAGAAGCGGAGAGAGAGGCTTACCATGGGGCCTGGGGCTCCGTTTTCCCCGGGAAGGCCGTTCTCACCCTGGGAACACACAACATATGTGTTACCATCCGTGCAGCAGGGAGGAGGGGCTCAGTTCTTAAAACATGGCATTTTGTGAAAAACATTAGGGAACCCAAGGAAAAAAGCATATCAAGTCTCTGTAACCTTTCTCTGCAGAAACACCTCTCTGTGCTTTAAGAACAGGTGGGTTTTCTAGAAGTAACTCGTGATTTCCTCAGGGATTCCCCTCACTTCTAATCCCGGCGCCAAGGCGTCCTCTCCGCAAGCTCCAATAGGGCTGCTCAGTTAGTCACGGGGACGCAGCTCTCACAATGCAGGACGCGGGGGGATTTCGGAAAAGGCTCCCCCAGCAGAGATCCTGAGCGAGGCTGTAGGCGCCCGTGCGTCTGCTCGTGGAAGTGCGCTTTGCTGTGACTCACCTTCAGTCCAGGAGCACCGGTTTCACCCTTTTCCCCGTTCCGTCCATCGAAGCCCTAGGAGACGGACAAGAAGAGTCAGCGTGTTAGAGTCTGCTAACCATGCAGAAAGCTTGAAAACTCCATTGATTTTTGATGGCGAGTGTTCCACCTACCAAGATGTTCAACGTTGACTCAAATAATTTAAAACTCTCTTGAAATATTGAAGACATTTGATGTTGATTTTACAGTAGAAAAAGATCTGAACTAATGAGGAAGTATAATTGAGCCCGATTTAGAAGCTGCCTTAACTTTAGAGCAGCAAATGCCTGTTTCCGAGATGTGAGTTATAGTAAGTTGGTAGATTTTGGGCGCAGTAGGTTAAACCTAATATTTTGCACAGCATCAACTTGCTTAATTCTATCTGAAAGTCAATAAATATACATAACTACTATAATATAGTTTATGTTTTTTGACAGTTGGGATAAGGAAACTAAATTATTCTTTCCCAAGTCTTAAATTTATTTAAATGCACTTAAATCTAGCTTCACTACTTTCTCTAAATAACTGGTTTGCTGTGAAAATCAGCGGTTTGGGGCGTACAGGCAGTGATACTGGTTTGGGAAGTAACACCAGCTCAGTCGGTTCGGAGACTCTACTCACTCTGTGTCCTTTCATCCCAGGGAATCCAGGCATGCCCGCCGGGCCCTTCATGCCCTGAAACGGATCGGGGAAGAGACTAATGGGTGTTCAGGGAGAAGCAAGTCCGGCAGGGAAATGCCCTCTGTGGTTCAGGTCAGTTCCATGCAATCAGGTAACAGCTTCGGAGTGAGGAGCCTGCGGTGGCTCCAGTGCACTCGGGGCTGCTGGTGACTTACCGGGGGGCCAGGCAGTCCTCGCTCTCCGGTCCGTCCGGGTCTTCCGGATTCCCCCTGGGGAGAGGAGGGCACCGTGTGCGTGACAGATACACTGTAGGCAACTAACAAACTGGCTCATTTGCATTTTTTCCACCAAGAACGCATGGCAATGCTTGTGTAAACCTATGACGCTGAGGTCAGCTTTCCCAGTAGAAGGGATGGGGAGGGCCTCTCCCACCTCCGTGTGAACATAGGAGCAAGGCAGGCATCTCTCCCCTCTGACGGTGTGACCGGCTCCCCGCCCACCGAGAACTCGCAGTTGGAAATTACATGGGAAGGGAAGACTAGCATGATATTAAAGGAGCCCATAAGTTTAGATAGTCATAGAGTACTGATAGAGAAGAAACTTCTCTCCTCCCACTAAGTGAGTCACTGAGTAAGTCTTCGTGATGGGTGTGGGGTGCAGCTGTTTAGAATTTAACAAGCAGGATATGCAGTTATGCAGATACGATTGGCCTCAGATAGTCCAGGAGCAATATGAGCTAAAATGTCATTAAGATGATTTTTGAGTAAGGTTTTTCTCTCTGAAATTGTGGCATATGGTGCGTGCTACTTAGAATGTTCCGAGATGAACTTCGCTGTCTCTCTTAGTTTGAGTGATTTTGTGTCATTGTTGAAATGACCATTCAGTCCTCAGAAACTTACATCTTTTCCTGCGGGACCAGCCGGACCGATAGCACCGGGAGGCCCTGGAGGGCCCTAAAAAGAAGGGAATTAAAAGTAAGTAAATCGGAAGATTTTTCTCGTAGTCAGTTAATTATTACATATTGTATGCACCAGTGGAAGAAGCCTCCTTATGAAAATACTTTCAGAATTTTTTTTTCAAGAAAAAAACACATGGAGTTAATATTGTACCTATATTTTATTCAGTTTTCACTGTTCAACTTATTTTGAAAAATTAAACAGTTTTTAATGTTGACTTTATTGCAGGAGCCTCTTTCCCACCACCCAACCCCCTTTGCATCTATATTTTATATCACACATGCATATTTATACATTTTGATATAATTTTCCATTTTTGAGATACTGAATTTTAAATATGTAGGCATTTCAAAATACTTTGAAATATTAAAATAACTTCACCTTACTTATTTACACAGCATGTTTTCCCAGATTAGATTATGTTCATTTCTACTAAATTAAGTTTTACAAATCATAGAGCAGAAGAGTAGATATGAAGGCGAACTGAGTGGCTATAGGAAGATTAAATCTATGTTTAAGAGATGGAAGATTTGTATCCGAACTAGTAAGTGGATTATTGTAATTTCTAATTAGCCAGAGAACTCCTAGAGTAAACAGAGTCTCTCAGATATTTAAACCATTAAAAGGGTCCAAAAGAACTGTGAAACCCATTCAACCATCATAAAAACACCATTTATTATTGTAAGTTGAAAGCATAAACTTAGTCTATACTTTGTGGGAACCCATGGTTCAGTTTTAGAAAACGAAGATGGTTTCTATGCAGAGTTTTCAGTTTATTAAATGTGATCGTTACTCACCGAAGGACCAGCTTGCCCAGGCTCACCAGGGGGGCCTTGGTATCCCGGAGAACCCTAGTGGGTGGAATAATGGGTAAATATTTTCTAGAGAAACAATCTTCACCGGATTCACTTACATTGAAGACAGAATGTGATCGGGGTTTTTAAGTGAGGTCAGCACATTTCATTCCAGTTTATAAAGATGGAAGCCAAGAACGTTCAGATCAGAATCAACTTAATTGATTCCATTTCATCTATTTAATCCCACTGAAACCGAATTGTTTCAAACTTGAGTCGTATGACACGCACGTTAAACATGTGGTCTAACTCGACAAAGTTCTGATTGCTGAGAGTTGTTTGTGGGAAGGAATTGGACATCTTTGCAGGAATGATAGTTTCATGGTTGCAACTTCTCTCCTGCAGCGGAACTATGCATGCTGGCATGGCGGAATGATGTCAGGATCTGTGTCACCATGACTTACAAACATGCATGGAGAGAAGCACACTCTGGCCATACTTACAGGAGAGCCGGGATGACCAGAAGCACCAGGGGGACCGGGAGGGCCTGGGGGACCCTGGAACGCAAATTTAAAGAGTAAGTACAAAATAACTGCATCTGAAAAACGCTTTACTCAAGCATCAAAGAGACACCATTGCACAGGAATAACCATGTCTTTAAAAATGTGAACCATTACTACGTAATAGCTACTCATGTAATAACTATTCATGGATAGGCTTAATTTTATTATATTTACAATAAAGATATTACAAAAAAGTCACTCTAAATGAAATTGCCACCAAATCAACAACAATTATTGATAAATATTATAATTTGTTGGCCTGAAACTCCCCGAAGAGGATTTAAAATCCAAAAAAACGCAGCGAAATGCTATGAAAATCCATTTACATTGAAAGAAACCCTTTGGGTACAATGTGAGGAGCCTATCATTATGGTAGATGACCTTAAAGACTGGATGGATCCTGTAAATACTTGTATTTAATTCCAGGACATGAGTTGAGTCAGATTGGGCTATTCGACATCCACCACTCAACATGTCATCTGGAAAGTAGCATTTAATTAATGAAAAGAAAACAAAAGAAGCTTCTGGAAAACTTAGATGAGAGAGAGGAAAAGTGGCAGTGATCGTTTGGTTAAAATGAGGAATATACGAGTGTGAGTCCGGAGCATGAAAGCCGGTGGGCCCGGTGTAAGTGGCTCTATGAGACAGAAACGAGTGGCCAAATGGGCAGAAACTAGAGAGCAAGAAAAAAGGGGGCTAGGATAGAGGCTGGTGGTTACCCTACCATCTCCTTCCCCATCCTTCAGAGGGCACAGGCTACTGTACACATTGACGCCATGATACGTATCACCGGGAGAACCACCACTCAAGATTCCCAGAGGCTAGAAGGTGCTCTACAAGCCGAGAAGGCCTGGTACGTACAGCTGGCCCGGGGTAGCCTGCGAGACCCGCTCCTCCTACTCCGGACTTCACGTCGTAGGACTCGAACTGGGGAGAGTAGTTCTGCAGCAAAAGGACCAGACGGAGACCATAATTTTGGTGTACAGATCGCGGTTCTTTTCAAAAGCATTTAGAAGCAGCACCCGCAACACCCGCTCTCCACAGAGAGGACTCCCCGCATGCCGGAGGATGTGGTATGTTCTGTTTCATCATCTTGCTGAGCTTTTCATTCTACAGAGAGAGTTGCTTTCTAATCCTTGAACTAGCTGCATGCAATGGCAATCCCACATAGCCTGCTCCTCTGTGCTCTTTCCGAAGCATTTCTCAGTGACATTACCTGGCCACCAGAGGGGCATGATTCACAGATTCCGGGGGCGCCGGGGGACCCGGGGGTGCCTGGCTGCCCGGGGAGACCAGGATCGCCATTTCTCCCAGGGATACCCGGAGGGCCCTAAAACAAATCAGATAAAAACGAGTGAAACAGTGAAAAGTCCTAACGACTCAGATCATTGTCACGTAGTAGCTTCTCTGCTTTATAAATTGAGGAATCAATATAAGTAATACATTTTCTTGGGAAAATATACCTTTGAAACGCAATCATTTGAATAATTCCAGTGCCATTTATGCTGTTGTATATGACCTGCGCTTTACTGTGGAAACTGTTCATGGGAGTGAGGACGCTACATAAGGTTTGGTAAGCTTCCTTCCTCAAGGACTATCACGGAGTCTCAGTTTGAGTTCGTTTGTGTCATTATTGAAATGCGTGCCACGAAATAGATGTATAAGTGGTGGAAGTTCAATTATACAAAGGCTATTAGATTTTTTTTTATTTTTAAAGCCAACCACTCAAGGAGCTAATGCTATTCCACTGAAGGGTGTGTACTTACAGGATCTCCCTTCGGGCCTTGAGGTCCATGGCCGTTCGGAGGGCGCGTGGGCTAAGAAACGGAGAAGATACAGATGAAAAGGACGGAGGAGCAGCTTTCCCACGGAGTCTGTCCCAGTGTGCACATCTGATTCTCATCCCAAACCACCTCCAGCCTCTGGCTGTAGACCAGAGCGTCCACCTTTTACGTGTGATGTAACAGGATTGTTGGACAGACTCCTTTTCACGTCCGGGAATATAGTTACTAGCCGCATGCTTACATACAAACCAGGGGAGAGACATGCTTACATACAAACCAGGGGAGAGACATGCTTACATACAAACCAGGGAGAGACGTGCTTGCATACAAACTGTGGGGAGGAACGTCCTTGCATACAATCTGGGAGGAGGGTCCTGCTTACATACAATTGGGGGTGGGGGGCTGTGCGCCCACTCACCGAGGTCGGAGGCTGGGGGCACACGGCGCAGCACTCTCCGAACGGGATCTCCGGGTTGGGGCAGTCCAGCTCCTGGTCGTCACAGATTATGTCGTCGCAGAGAACAGATCCTGAGTCGCACACGCAGATCTGGCATGGCTCTGGCTTCCAGACATCTCTGTCCGCGTAGGACTGGCCGAGATGGGAGCATCCTCCATCAAGAACTGGAAGACAGGTCAGGCGGGGTGACATTAGCGCACGTTTTGCCAAAGTGTGATTTTTCACTATAATGCCACGACGGTCTCCAATAGCCAAAGCAGAGCTGGTTCGAAGCAAATAATTTATCCATTTCATTAAGTGCATCTTCTTGTGAGCTTGCTTATGGGGAAAAAATTCACAAAACCCACAAATCTAGGTACAAGGAGATCTGTTTTTCCTGCCTAGTTTGCTAAGCTTAAGGGATTGCATGAAATGCCAAACCTGTTTATGAACCTCACGTTGGCACAGCAGAGCACACCTCTCTGAAGGCCAGGAGGTGCTTTCATTTTGTTCGGAGTGAGGATCTGACGCCGATGAGAATCACACAACACGGAAACTCATTTATTCATCGTGCCATTGAACATAAGCCTCTAACCCCATGGCTGCGGTTTGCTCCAGCAGCAGACGGGTGCATGAACTATGCAGATAACGGTGTCAGGGCCTGGGAAGACGGTCCGGGTTTAGTCACCTCTCTGAGACCCAGGGGACTCCGCTGCTCTTGGTGACCTCACCCCCCAGAGTCCTGGGAAGGCCGTGGCGACACACGTTGCAGATACAGTCTCACCGCCCGTGCTCGGGGGCTGCGGCAGGTCCCCGTGGTATGACCCTGTGTGGGCTGTGCGTGTGGATGTGAAGAGGTTTTCAAATCACAAAACGAAGGTGTGTGTCTTTAAACAAACGTTGGTAAGACCGAAATAAAAAACACATGAAACATATAAATCATGAGCATTTTGGCTTTAAAATGGCCCCAAATTTGCTTCAGTGCAAATGTTAGCCTGTTTCGGCAGCTATTACCAACGAACCAGCGCAGAGTTTGCCAAAGTAAAACCTGGTCTTAGCTCTGCAGGCATGAGCTGTGGCTGTGATGAAATGCAGCCTCGGATGGAGGATCACTACGCTTGCTGGCCAGCAGACAATACATGAAAGAAGTTTCTAAATATCTGCAAAAGTTTTGCAAACCATGAGCGCTGTCCTTGCTGCCCAGTGTTTGCATTTTTGTGAGAAGCGAACTTTCACTTCATTTTCTCAGAGCCGAGGTCCTACAGATTGTGCGGACCGGCCCGCCAGAGGGAGGTAAGTGGTTAACAGCCTGCTGTTGTGCGGGCCCTGAGCTTTCACATATCACCGAGAAGTCTCCTTTCTGAGCTCCCCTTCCTCCCTCCCCCCACGCAGCTGAAGAGATAACGGTTCAGGTCTGTGCTGAGTGTTGGGGGTGCACAGGCTCGGGGGGGGGGGGAGTGACGGCTCCCAGAAGGAGAGCTCCAGAGCCTGTAGGCGCCATGACACAGGCGAGGCATCACACCATTGTTCTCTGAGCACAGCTGACACCCTAAGCGAACTGTTTTTCCGGAAAGATCTGTGGGTGTTAATGAGATGGAAGCCTGGTTAAGAGGATTGCATGACACCCTTCCTTTGGTCTTTGGCTTCCTTTAAAAAAGAAAACGTTCTCTAGATTAACTCTGAAATGTCCCAACAGGCTGGTTTTAGGTCAAGCTTCGCCCATTAATAGTGTGGATTCGGGGCTCCCTGGCCCCTGAGAACGCCACGGGAGCAGGTGAGGACCACGGGTAGTAACATGGCATTGACACTTCCAATGTGCCAGAGACTAGAGCCTGGTGTGTTTACCACGCTCACCAGGCACCGGGTGGGAATGGATGCATTGCTTCACGTGACCGTGGGGACCGCCTCACAGTGCATGTGTACAGGAAGCATCCTGTGTGCACGTTAACGCACACACTGCTATATCAATGAGACTCCAGCAGAGCTGGGGAAATGCTGCTGCTTTATATGCATGGTTTTCCGCCCTTGTCTCCGGATCAGGAACAGCTTTCCCTGTTTAACCCCAGACCTGTCATAAAAATCAGTTCCTGAATGCCAAAGCCATGCTGGAGGCAAACGAGGAGGACAGCTAAGCTCGGGATGAGAATCTCAGATTTAAAGCGCCTCCTCTTCCTGTGTTCTTCAAGCGCCCGAAAATGAGCATCCATTTCCTCCTGGTGTGCTCACCCTCCTGTTCTGTCCCATCGCAGGCACCATCGCATCGCTGGAAAGGAGTGTTTCCCGTTCGCTCTGCCAACGACTGAACGCATGAGCACAGCATTGACTTATGAACACGGTAAGCAAGTTTGTCAGGATTGGATTAAACCCAGTGCGATGCACACAAAGCTTGTTATCTGCCCCCTGTTCCCCGTCTTCTCTGTGGCCTGTGCTCTTTACAACCAGAGCCTCGGCGGGAGACTTGAGCCATAGGAGAGCGCCTCTCCTCCATTAAAAGCGGTGTGGGTCTGGGTGACAGGAGAACATGGGATGCTGGGAAGTGAAGGTGAGTGCCCTCTGTGTCCTGACGTAACCGCTTTCACAGACGGGAAGGGGTTCGCTCTCTGTAAGGCAGCTCCCAGACACTGTGGCGGGCGGTCAGGCTCTCTCTCAGTAGCTGTTGAATGAATGGTGACTTGCCCGCAGTTTCCTCTCATTTCCTGTCCTGCGTGTGACACTCTGACGGCAATGTGTCCTCCAGGAAGCTGACACGCTTATACAGATGTCACATGATTTAGTGTGAAAGCCCAATTCTAAGTGGGGACCATGGCCTCGCAGGGGAAACAGTGTCTTCCAGGGGACCAAGTGCCCGTTAGCCACACGCAGCGTTTAGGAATGGAGTGGAAAAGGGGACTCGCGAATGACAGTCCCCTCACGTTATTCCCTTTGATAAAGAAACAACTCAAACCCTTTGGCAAGCATGCTAAGTGAAGAGCAAATATTCTCATTCTCACTCTGGACCAGTAATACGTTTTCCAGTCACTTCCCGCCCTGCAATCACCTAAGCTAAGCCCCCTGTTCTAGTTTGCAATTAACTTTTAACTCCGCCTCTTCAGTCACCTGATGTTTCCTGTTCCTTTACAAAGCACGGTCCTGAGATAAATTTATTTGTGGTCACACAAGCAGCTCATTAGTCTAACTCATGTCCTTCCTGGGATCTGAATTACAAGACGCGATGAAGCTAGTTTATCATCATCTACCCTTAGCTTCTTTTATTTCCTAGCTCTCTCTCTGGTTTGGAACTTTGCAGAACAAGAAAACCAAGTCACACAATTTAATATTTTGGGATATGCTGAAATCTTTCTTTGTTTTCATTCTTCAAATGTTAATTTATGCCAAATTTATTGTTGTGACTGAAACTAATGCAAATTACGTTTGTCTTCATTCCACTTTTGTAGTAAAAATAGTATTCCCCAAAGCATCCACATTGTTTATTTAGCTTGAGTGACAAGCTCAATATTTTTCTCTTTTCTTTTTACTGATAGATATGATAAGTCAGTCATCATAACATTATTTTCCTGTTACGTTAGAAAGTTGAATATTTTCTCAGTGTATATAGGGAGTTCATATAGTTTCCAACTGAAATATGTTTGACTTTTAAATGACACTAATATTTGGAGGTTAAATAGGTTTCTGCTGCTTATATATTTATTGAAATATCTTTAAATATGCTAGTTAACACAATGGGTTTTGAAGGAAAGATCTACAGACATGCAAAGATGGATAATTTCAATTTTAAAATGTTGTTTGCCTGGGCGACCTAGAGTCTGCTTATTCTTGTCCTCACCAACAAATTTTAAAAAACCATCTAAAATGGAGAGTCATAAAGATTTTATGATTCTCTCGACTGCTGTGTTCCATCCGCTGTCTGCAGTCCCCAGGCCAGGACAGGGTCAAGGTCCGCTCCCCTTGTGGATTCTAAACCCTGTAAGTTCCGAATCAGAGTGGAAGAGGTGGACTTTTTGGAAAGGGATACCGGTTTTCTGCAGAACATCTTTCCTGTCTAGTCTCAGACCAAGAAGCGAACATCTGGAGTTCAGTTCTGTTGTTTATTTTCTCCCGACCTCCCGAAGGAAAGGTTTCCTTCCCAGACCACCCTGGTGGCAGCTAGACCTGCAGTGGATTCCCTGGAGCCTGGAGCCCAGCGTGTTTCACACGCACAGAAAGGGGCTCCCAGCGGGGAGCAGGGCGGCTCAGGCGCTGGTTTGCTCAGTCATTCCCATGCCTGAATTTTAACTTCCTCAGATGCTTCTCTTCTCGGCCTAGACAGCGTGAGCATGCCAGCAGCTTTCACGGGCGTTTTTCGGATTTTAATTAACTCGCCAAGCCTGGGCTCTGCCTCCCTCGGCACCAAATATGGTAGAAAAGCCAGTTTCAGGGGGGAGTGCTGTCTGACTAAGGCAGGCCTTTCTCAGCGTGAGTTCTAAAAGCCAGGGGGACTGTTAACAGCGTCCGATTGCTTTATCTCCGCTTTCTCCATCTCCTGAGCAGTGTCTCTGGCCGGCCCTGTCCTCCGGTTCACTAAGATTGCGTGTTAAGTGGCAGCTCTCTGACCCCGTCTGGAAAGCCGAGGCTCTGTTCGCTCATCGGAAAGGCATCCTCCGCTGTTTGCCTGAGGCCCAGACAGACATCCCCCCGTTACATCCCTCCTGCAGCGAGCAAAGGGTTTTGCTGAGGAGGCCTCTCATTTTTTCCGTTGTCATCTTGACATGAACCAGGCGAGTCTCCCCTTTGAAAACGCTGGATTTTCACCCCCCTCCTTCGCCCTCCCCCGCTGCTGAGTGCGGAAAGCAGGGGCCTGCGCTTTTTCCAGGGAAACTGTTTCCAGGGAGCCGTCCACCGAGCTGTTTGCAGACGTCAGTGCGGCCCTGGGGTCTGCCCAGGCCCCCCGTGCCCCCTGAGGCAGTGCCACCCTCATGTCAAACCGGAGGCTGAAGCAATCCCTGGGCCCTGCGAGGTGGCGAGGCGGCGGGCTCACGGACAAACCCCTGGTGCCAGATGGAAGAACTGGCTCACAGCCTTGGGTCCGCCCAGCCTCTGCCTGGACACGGGGTGCTGGGCAGAGGGCACCCTCCTCTTGGAGGACCCCTGGCGGGTACCTGGGAGGTGCAGGAGCAGGGATCTGCTGGAGGAGCTGCCTGGGTCTCGGCTCTCCTCCTGGGAAGCCCCCAGCTCCTGGCTCCAGATTCTTAAAAATCAGCCTGTAGGTGAGGTATGGAGCCAGGGGGCACCACTCCTCCTAAGCCCACATCCCACTCTGCTTCCTTCCCAGCATCGCCCCGGGGCTCGCTGCTCCCACAGTCCTGGGGTCTCACACTAGCACCCCACCAGGCCCCCAGGAGATGGGTGTCACCCATGAAAAACAGTGTTTTGTCCTAATACGTTCTTCACTGAGAATCTGTTCTACAAGCCTGAAGGTGATCTCTGTTCAATGATAGGGGAGCCTCTTGTTTAAAAAATAGATCTACCAATTCAAAATGGAGTGCTTACAAAAACAATCTGCCTTCCCCCTCATCCCCCTTTAGAAAAGCATTAACTCATATATTTTCTAGGACAGTATATGATTTTTCTATCTCTTTCCAAGGACTGTTACAAAACTAAGAAGACCCATCTGCTCTAAATTTACCGTGTATCTTGTTTCTTCTGATGACCCAGGATCTAAGGGTTTAGCAGAATTTCGGTTCTAGTTTTCAGCCATCGTTTCCTAGCTGTGAGATCTCGGCTGCAGCACTGGATCCAGGAGGTGTCGGACACTGAGCTTTGTGAGCAATTACTCATTCTCTGCTCCTAGAAGTGTAACTGCTTCTAGTGATTTTTATGCTAACCGCCCCCCCCTCCACCCTTATTGCATTATAGGGGACACAGACCAGAAAACGTGAGTGCTGCTTGGTCCATTACAAGCTCTCCTTGCCAGCATGAAGGAAGGAGCCTCCCAGCCTGAACCCCGTACCCGATTCTCGGAGTCCACTGACTGCAATTCTAACACCAGGAGGGGCCCCTACCTTGCTGTCCCGGTGGGTGCATCGGAATAGCAAAGATGTAAGCTCACAACTCCGAATGCTTTTCAGTAAAATGAGGCTGACCTCTCAGCCCCAATGAAACAATATTACTGAGTAATATCTTCCTGAAATACTTATGTCCAATGCAGACGACAGCAGAAATTGGAAAAATACTCAGAAAGGCTGTTCTCTAGGACACGTGGAACTTTATAGGTAACATAAAGTTACCTGTGACGCGGGATTTTTTAAATGGCCCATCACACCACGCTCACCTCCAAACAGACTCCCTGTTGTGAATGTGGTGCGAGAGTAGGTGTGTTTGGCAATAGGCGATCAGCAATCTGCTTCTTTTCTCGGGACAGTCCTATGTCATAGTTAACGTTCATCCGTGCCCTCTTTTTAAACCTCATTATGAAACGGGTCCGGCTGGGTGGGGCCTTCCCTGTGGGCATTGGCTCTGCGGCTCTGCCGGCCCGCCACCAGGGGGCGAGTCTCTGAGCTTAAAACCTGGCCTGCTCCTGCGGGACAGGAAATAGAAAACAGACCACAGTCTCCGCCGCTGGAATCCAGCCCTTGGCTTAAACAGGACTCACAATTCTCTGGGAGGACCCGCTTCCTGTGCCAGGGGCCGTGTGTGGGGAGACGAGGTGCATGTTCGCCAGAGCCGTGCTCTCGCTCTGGGGCTCTGGGGCACACGTGAGAACCACAGGGTGCTCCCCGTGCCCTGCGTGCCCGGCCACCCCCTGGCACCGCCCCAGAGCCCACGCCCCAGCAGGCTTGTCTTGCAAAGCCCATGGGGACATGAGATGTCTCCTCTTAAAAAATGCCTAAACCACGAACAGTTAGCTGACCAGAATCCCTCTCCACCGCCTTTGAACTAAAAGGCACCCCCTGTGTCAGCAAAGTCCCAGAGCTGTTTGTTCTCTCCCGCAGCGAAAGGGAACAGGGGTGAAGACAGTTATGTCATGTTCGGATAATGTAGGCAGCACACATTTGTCCTCCCCAGAGCGGGGGCTAGGAGACAAACAGCCACGGCGCTTATGAAAAGTTATAACCCCCTTGGCAATCACAAATAGTTTGTCTGTCTTTGAACGGAATGCCAAAGGCTTGTCATCTTTCCAACAAGTGGAAACGCTGTGATGTCTCTCTCCCTCTTTCAGAAATCGGAGGAATTTGAAAGCTTCACAGAAAAAGTAAAAGTCTTCACTGAGGTGCGGGTGTGGCGAGAGTCGCCTGGCTTTCTAGCCAAGGCCTGGGAGCATCTTCTGGGAGGGGCCGGTGGGAGGAAAAGGCGGGAGGGGGGAGTGAGGGGGCGGAGGATGGAGGACTCTAAGAAAGAAAGGAAGAGGCAGAGGAGAGAGGAAAAGAGGTGGAGGCAGAGGGAGGACACAGGAGGGTGGGGGGTGAGAGAGGAGGGGAGAGAAGGAGAGCTGAGGAGGGGTGGACTCCTAGGAAGGGGGTGGGGTGGTGAGTGAAAGAATGAAAAGGGGGAGGAAGTGCAAAGGAGCCAGAAGGGGTGGCCAGATAAGGAGGGGAGAGGAGGGGTGAGAGGAGGAGGGAGAGGAAGGGGAAAGGAGGAGGGGGGCAGAGGTGAGAGGAGGAGGGAGAGGAGGGGTGAGAGGAGGAGGGGGGCAGGGGTGAGGAGGTGAGGGAGTAAGGGGGAGAGGAGGAGGGGGTAGAGGGGAGAGGAGTAGGAGGCAGGGGTAAGAAGGTGAGGGGGTAAGGGGTTGCGTGTTTCTTTTCTTTGTGGCCATAGGCTCAATACGCCTGAGGAAATGCCCGCGGGGTGGCCCCCTGCTGACACACAGGACCTGTGAGGACATCAAAGCGTTTGGCACTGAAAACAAAGACAACCCCTTTCGGACACCGCGTTTGCGAGCGCTATAGGTTTGGACGTGGGCACTGTGCTCCTGTGGAATGGAAAGGACGTGCAATGACTTCTTCCCATTCCCCATTTACACACGTACTTCTCTCTAGGTCTGCACTCCAACAGGCCCAGGGTTTTGGTGACTAAGAAACATATGGATGTAAAGGAGCATTTTCACATGGTCAGACGAACAAGAAAACCATTGTGTGCCTCATTGGAACACACAGCCCACCGGGCTTCTGGAGGTCAGGCAGCCCCATGCCTTTACCTTGTTTGCAGGAAAGTCAGACATTCCTGTGGAAGGCATATGTTTTAAATAAAAACTCTTTATTCAGGCAGACGTGGGTAAAGTGTTGAACAGACATAAAACACTAGATCCTTCACAACACGCTCTTAGAACATAGGTATCAGCCAACACTCCACGTGAGAGAACAGTTAGGAGCCATGAAACACCGAACAGTGTGGACCTGTGGAAGGGATTAGACCTGCTGCCTCGTATAGACACCTAGTCAGTGACTCTCACCATGCACGGCGCTTCCTCCGGCCCATTCTGGGTGCATGCTCTGACTTCAGTGCATGTTCTCACTGGGAACACAGGGTTTCCTACCCCCCCTTACAGAGCCCGGCATACAAAGGCGCACAGAGCCGTGTGCAGGAGCCTGGGATCCCAGCTGCGCGGAGCCAGCCTCCCAGGATGCTAGCATCCAGGGCTGGGCTTTTAGCTGCTCTGAGCGCTTCCATCCCGCCAAAAGGAAATCCAGTGGGTGGGAAACATAGTCCTCTCGGACCCCAGCACACGTTTCGGCACAAAAGGACGCTCTTCTTGCTAGGCATCCGGCCCCTCCACCCTCACATCTGGGAGTGGCCCTGGGGACATTCTCTCCTCTCCCCCCACCTCCCCCCGCAGCCTGAGCCCCCCGCTGCCCCCCTGCCCCAGCGGGAGAGACAGAGCCCCGGGTCCGGAGGCGTGGGCACCCACTCACCTTCCGGGAGCTGCTGTGCCAGGACCAGCGCGGGGTGCAGCAGCGAGAGGAGCAGCCAGGCCCCCTTCCGCACGGAGCTCGTCATGTCTACAGGCCGGACATGAGACTCTCGGTGCACAAAGAGAGGCGCGGCGCTCAGGGTAGCACCATCAGCCTGCCTCCGGCCCGGCCCGTCTGCAGCAGCCGCGGCGGGGCCTCTGCCGTGGCCTTAAATAGCAGAAAGTTTGGCTTCCCTCACTTGCCGGCCCCTTTCTGAAATATGAGAGCAGCACCCATCCCTCGGCAGTAAAAGAGATGATTAATATGCCTCCCGCTCTCATAGCAGGCCAGCCCACCGGGAGGGCGCGCATCTGGACAGCGTCCGCCCCTGCGTGCCGGACGCCGGCTGCCTGGCTTAGGCGCCTTATGTTTGCAGCCCCCGGCCCGCTCTCTGAGCTGGACAATCGGGACGCATGCATTTTTAAAAAGGTTTCCTCCTCACGTCCCCTGCCTGGTGTCAGGAAGGTGTGGGTGCCCTCTGCTTGGGCACGCTGATTTGCAAACCTTGTCTTCCCAGGGGTTTTTGTGTTGGGGTCTTGCCAGATCGCCCTGGAACTCCGCTTGGAGAGGGGCTGGCGGGGCGGCCCATCCCGGGAAGGAAAGCCTGCTTGTCCGCCTCGCCCACCCTCCCCGGCCCGGCCACTCAGCTCCGGGCAAAAGTCTGGGTGGCATTTTAAGTTAGATACTTATCTTTGCTGTGGCTGGTTCTCTCCAGTTTCCTCAGCCAGCCAAAGCGGGACTGCTTGAGTTCGGGTGTGTAGGCTGCTGAGAAAGCCAGAAGGGGTTTTTCTAGAGAAACAGCCTTTCCATGCTTAATTTTTTTTTTTTTTTAAGAAATGGGGAAAGAGGCAGCTTGTCGCAGGGAATACAAAAGAGCACCCCAGAATGTTCTCCTTCCATCTGAGCTGCTACGAAGATCAGAACGACAATCTCCAGGCCCAGGCGTCCACAGGCCTGCATTCCGGGCCATGTCCACACGGCCTTTCAATGCATCTCTGCATCTAGAGACATGTTCTGGGGCGAGTTTGAGAAAGGGGCACCCACCACGTGTGGCTCTCCATGACACCTCTGCAAGAAAAACCTGGTTGTCCACAGGATCAGGCTATTTCTAGGAAACGAGATCTTTCTTACCACCTGATCCTCAGTCCATCATTCCTTCACTCGCTCCTCTATTCCACGCAGGCGTTTCTATTCTAGCCAAGGCCCCCTGCGTTTGTTCTGTTTGTCTCATGTTCACGTGAAGCACGATCGCCTCCATGCTTGTATGTGCACATGCAATTCTCCGCACCTCACACCCGTTCATTGAAGTCACTTCCTTAAGACCCAGCTCACAGCTGGTTCCTTTAAACTTGTTTTCACCTTCCCACCTCCCAACGTATGTTCCTTAGTTCTCACTCCGTTCACACATGTATTCCCAGGTGGGACACGTGTGTTCCCGTGTGTGATACATGTATTCCCATGTGTGATACGTGTATTCCAGGTGAATGTCTGTTGTGTGAGCATGGTCAGCACTACACTGCTTCTCTGCAGGCCCAGTATCAATAGCACCGAGATGCCTGGATGCGGATGACGTCACCGGATGATGACCGGGAGGGAGGGTCCTTGGGCCAATCACGGTGCTCCTCCTGACCTCGGACGGGAGGGGCACTGCCTGCGGAGGGAAAGGTGGCGCTCTTCTCCTGGTCACCCTGAGGAGCTGGGGAGGAAGGGGGTGAGCTGTGCCTCTTCCCACCCTATCATCTCCACTGTAGATGTAAGACTTTTTGTGTGCTCACACCGATTCAGAAACAGGATTCATTTTTTTCCTACCGGTGTCTTTAATGTTTGAACAAAAAAGATCATAATGTATATTCATTATCTTATGGTTTTAGGTGGTCAAGGGAGCTGGCATTTAATTTCTTCATTAGGATTCTTTCCCACTGTGAAAAATAGGTATTTTTTCAAATTATGCTTTTTATGCTATCATTCAGGCTTTCCATGTACAAGTTCTATTGTTTTTTAGTTGTCCTGAAATTCTTACATTTGATTAGCTATTCAAGTAAAAGTTTTATATTCATTTATGCTCATAAGAAAAACTCATGACGGATGAGTTCATGTAAGAGAAGTTAGATGACATTTTGTACATGAAAGCATTGCATCTTTTGTCCTAATCGGTGTGGCTCAGCAGATAGAGCGTTGGTCTGAGGGACTGAAGGGTCCCAGGTTCGATTTCGGTCAAGGGCATGTACCTTGGTTGGGGGCACATCCCCAGTAGGGGGTGTGCAGGAGGCAGCTAATGGATGTTTCTCTCTCATCGATGTTTCTAACTCTCCCTCTCTCTTCCTCTCTGTAAAAACTCAATAAAATATATTAAAAAAGAAAGTGTTCCATCTCAAGGTGCCCACAAGAGCCGGGAGAGAGGAGGAATGTCAGGGGAGTGCTGTGACGTAGCACTTGCCAGGACCGCAAGCACCGTGGGGGGCCTGCACCAGGACCTTCTCCTGGTGCCCCAGGTCCCCGCCCCCTCCTCATGTCCCTGTGTTTTCTAAATCGGTCCTAGTGGGTGTGGCTCTGAGCTGGTATCAGCCCTGGGTGACATCGCTCAGCGGTGAACCGAGACATGTTCGATTCTTTCTCTTCAGCCCCGGCTTCCCTGAGGCTGACCCGCTCTCACAAACACCCAGCTCGCCCTCGGACTACGGCTGGAGTTCTCACTCAGCTCCAAACGCCCTCGACTGCACGACGCATCTGGCTCTCCTTTGACGGAGAGATGGGAAAGATGAGGCAAAGCAAGGGTGTGGCCAGGGACCAATCCCAAGTTCAAATCTTTCCCAGGTCAGTGGAAAACGGAGCTCGGGGAGCCATGCATGAGCACAGCTGGGATGGACTCCGTGGGCCAGCGAATGTCAGCAGTGCTCTCTCCAAGGGCAACGAGAAAACCAATTCTCTCCATCATGAGAAACACATGCAGGAGAACTCTGTGTCTCTCATGGTACTGCTTCGTGTGTGGTTTTCTTAAGACAAGTAGATGCATTATTTTATGGGTGTTTTTATGTGCTTCTAAACAACTGTAAACTCCTTTAAAATGTACTTGTGATGAAGATGCACTTAAAAATGGACTGAATCCATGCAGGACTGTAGCCTAAGTGAGGATAACTTACAAAACAACTGTGAAATACATGCAGGTTTTCTTCATTATTTCTAGGGAGGTAGACCAGTTAACTGTTTCCTGGGTAAAGTCACATTTGGAGAGTTGGGTTTCCTTTAGAAGAATTTCAACAAATACCAAGCTGTGTGTCTTAGAGCCAGAAAGAGAGCTGTAGAATGTCACGTTGCAGTGGAAGGATTTGGCTGTATCTAACCATAGAGATTCAAAATTGGGGCAGACATTTGGAGGTGGGATTTGATAGGCAAATATTGGAGTGGATACTCTAACCCCGAGGTCGGCAAACCACGTCTCTCGAGCCACAATCGGCTCTTTGGCCCCTTGAGTGTGGCTCTTCCACAAAATACCATGGCCTGGGTGAGTCTATTTTGAAGAAGTGGCGTTAGAAGAAGTTGACTCTCAAAAGGAATTTCAATTGTTGTCTTGTTGATATTTGGCTCTGTTGACTAATGAGTCTGCCGACCACTGTTCTAACCAATTTTTTAAGATCCTTTCTTTAATTTTCTCTTAGTTACCAAGGTAGAGTTAATTGTCCCTGTGTGTTTGTTCTTACAGAACTATATTGATAACCACTTCTGTTTAGCCTAGAAAATTGGAGAAGACTCAAATTTCCTTGACATTTAGTAAAAGGAAGAATGCTATAACATAATCATTTTGGACACATGACATATCTCTATTCCTATATCATCTATCTACTCTATCCTTTGCTGTTAAACCTGAGGTTTTGCATTTCTATCCTTGTATTTTTCAGCTGAAAAATACCCCAAGATTAAACAGAAAGTTCAAAGAGGTTACAGGACTCTCAAAATTACTCATTGGAATTGGAACTGAATAACACACTTTCCAAAAGTTCTCACCATGTTTTCCACTGAGATTAGTCACTGATTGCAGTAACAATATTTTTATACAGTGTAAGAATTGTGTGAATAGCAATTTGGAATTTAATCATGTATTTTTTTTTCCTACTGGGGGATTGATTATAAAAAGATAGAGAGAAGAGAAAGAATGGAGTTAATGGCCAACTTTTAAAAACACTATTTTCTGATTTTTGGCTTATTGTTAATCTGTAAGTAATTTCCAATATTGCTCTAATTTTTTAAAATTTTGAGTAAATACTCATTAGCTTATACTGAGCGATGGAGTCCATTTTTAGGGGATGAAAGAGAATTTACATAAGTGTTTGTGTGTGTTTAAGGTGTGTCTCTATGTATGTTTACGTACATGCATAAATATACATTGTATATAATATACACATATACTATTAAAGATTGACAAGAATGTGAGCCAGTAAAGTTTCCTGAAGACTGCCCTAAGGTACATGTTTGAAAGTTTCTGAAGTGTTATAATGATGTCTTCCTGAGTGAAGTCTTTATTCTACTTAGGTTTCCATGATAATGATTTGCCATCATCATCATTATCGTAATTGTACCTGAAAATTCATAGAAAGTTGGAATTCAGCTCATTACCTAAGACACTGACTCAGCCCAGAGTCGTGTAATTAATTATTTGTGAGTTTTACCTCATTGGTGACCTGGAGGCTGAGATCCAACGCTGTGCAGGAGCTGAGGAGCTCCCCATTGGGTCTTTGCTAACTTAATCACTCTCGGGGTTGATGCTCCACTCTGCACACCCCACAGACTCTCTCCAACAGAATCTGTCCTCTGAGTCATGCCTAGGAATGTCCAGCCGCATCCAACACAGCTGCAGCCTCTTTGCAGACGTGGCCGGTTCTGTGTGCAGATAAGAAGGCCACCACCATCTTCTGATAGAAGCGGAGATAAGCCACAGCCCATACCCCATGTGTCTGCAGCTTCCCATGGAGACTGGTTTTCATTCCTGTCGACACCCTTCATGTTCATCCCCTCGATGGGAGTCCAGAGTTCTTTTAATACAAACAATTCTTAAGGACATAAATATTTAGAGGCTTCTGCCTCTTTCCCCCCAAACAAGTGGCAGTGACTGTGGCCTTTCCTTGTTTAACGTGTCATGACTATCACCCTGTACAACTAAGTCCTCTTCAGAGCAGGCTTAGTGCTCATGTAAAAACCCTGAAGACTTTATGTCTGTCTCTATGTTGAGTCATGTGTACAGGAGCTCTGGACTGATGCGCGCTGATGGCCTATGGCAGTGGTCGGCAAACTCATTAGTCACCAGAGCCAAATATCAACAGTCAATGATTGACATTTCTTTGGAGAGCCAATTTTTTAAACTTAAACTTCTTCTAACCCCACTTCTTCAACATAGACTCGCCCAGGCTGTGGTATTTTGTGGAAGAGCCACACTCAAGGGGCCAAAGAGCCGAGTAGGGCTCGTGAGCCTCAGTTTGCCGACCCTGGGCCTATGGATCATGCCAACATTAACCCTGCGTGGAAGGAGGCTGTGGTACAGGGGCTCCTTTCTTCCCCAGGATCTAAGTGTGGCCTCTGCAGGCTTGGTCTGCTTGTGGCAAAGTTCATTCTAGTAGCTCTGTCTTATATTCATGTGTCTATTTGGTTCCCTCCTACAGGCCGTTCTTATTTTTTATCCCAACCCCCTTAAAAAAATCAGGCACAGCACCAAGCGCAGTTTCTTGTATGTAATCGGTATTAATAAACGTGAAGCAATGAGCGGGTTGGGATGGGGATGTAGAATATGAGGCGCTCTCTTTCTGCCGTGTTGGGGCCTGAGTGCGGAGACCTGCCAGGAAGCAGATTTCCGAAATGGCGGGGTGTCTGGAAGGCTGGGGGCCAGTCCTCTTTCCCAGCTTAGGGGGAGTCTTTGGAGCAGAAGGACACACGGCCCTTCTTAGAGCTGAAGCTGCTTAGGCTTGAGATGGAACTGAATGCTCCTGGAGTGAGAAACGTGTGGAGGAAGACAGAGAAAAGGACAACACGGTGAGTCCTGGTGGCAAACCACACACAGCAGAGGAGCGAGAGGCCAGGCCACTCATGGCCACGGAGCCGGCGGCGTGGTTCCTGCCACGTTCCGCAGCCACCTTCCTTCCCAGGCCATTGGACACAGACTTCCTGTGCTGGTATGCCCCCTTGAGGACGTCCACGTATGGAAAAGTAAGTAAATAAAAGCGTGGCGGAAGACTAAGCGTTCAGTAGTATAGACCCGTGGTCGGCAAACTGCGGCTCTTTGGCCCCTGGACTGTGGCTCTTCCACAAAACACCACGGCCTGGGCGAGTCTATATTGAAGAAGTGGCGTTAGAAGAAGTTTAAGTTTAAAAAATGTGGTTCTCAAAAGAGATTTCAATCGTTGTCCTGTTGGTATTTGGCTCTGTGGACTAGTGAGCTTGCCGACCACTTTAGGCATTTCTTAAAGTTTGCAAAACCCAGACAGGAATTCGCCTCTACCTTTCATCATTGGTCAGCTGTTAGCTGCGTCCATGCAGTGACTAATGAAAGCACCCGTTCCCAGTGGACATTTCCACGTGGATGATCGGCAGCGTCGGTCTGTGGGGGCGGTGAAGAGCGACTGTGCCTTTGTTTCTGTTCTCTGAGGCCCAGGCCCTCTCTGTTCCCTCCGCCCCAACAGCTTATCCAGGGGCGCTCTGACAGGCAGTTCGCCGGCGTTCGCACCGGCTTAAGGAACGGAACGGCTCCTTTTGCAACGCCGAACTGCCCGCCTGTGCCCACGCCTTGGGTAAGCTGCACTGTCCGACCACCGTGCCCGCCCCACATGCTCAAGGCCCGCGCATTGCCCAGGCTCAGCCCAAACCTCGCCAACAAAGGAACATTTTCGGACCCCCACCCTTGCTGAGATCATCTCCTCCGTGGCTCGCAGTTTCTTTTCATTTATAGCCTTTTATCTCCTTCACTCGACGGAAAGCTACTGGAGGGCAAGACTTATGTTTATTCATCATTTTATATTCCGTAGTAGCTATTGCATGGCCTTGTACATGGCAGGTGATTAATAAATATCAATGGCATGTGATTTAAAATATGAAATACTTCATTCAGCAAGATCCATGGGAAGGAATCCATTCCCTCGTGTGCTGAGAACTCCTGTGCTGGTCAGTAAGCGGGTCATGCCGGCGTTCCCAGCGCTCTGAGCAGAGGGGGGTGGTCTCTGCAGCGCAGGAAGTCTTTGGGGTTACCATGGCTGTTAACACTTCCAGATGTTATGGATTCGCTTCTCAAACAGAAAAAAATAAACAATAGAGCGGCTTAGCAAACAAATGGAAAGCAGGCCCACTCTGTGCTCCCCACAGGATCACAGATAGAAGACCACACAAACATTGCAAAGGGAAGGAAACAGGTATTTCACCGAGGAGTACAGAGAGAGTGACAGGAGAGTCAAAAGTTGATTTCAAAGAGAATTTAAACAGTTGAAGTGGAAACGCATCACAATTATACTCTGCTTTCCTTTAAGGGCAGAAACAAACGGCACAGGAATGAGAATCACGAGGCAAAAATGCTCCCCGGAGGGGTTCTCACCCCTTTTGTTCAAATTTGCTTGATTCAGTTTCCTTGCAGTTACATTTGTTTTAAAAAGAAAAAGAAAAAAAGGAATGTATCAAATCAAAATACTGAAAATTCCCTCCCCTTCCACAAATACGGACACCCCACACATAATGTAAGCCAAATGCTTGAAGTTTAGTTTTGTATTGCTTAATTGTGTGTGTGTGTGTGTGTGTGTGTGTGTGTGTGTGTGAGTTGCCTGGGGAACTGTAGAAATTTCTGTTTAGTCGAGAATGTCAAGGGACATAGAGAAGTCATGGAGTAGCAGCCTCGAAAGGTGTCCTGTCTGAGAGTTGGGATCTCATTATGTGTTGTTCATGTTGGTTGTTAGGGGCAAGGTCAACTGGAAGTGGGCAGCCGCGTTGACCTAGATTCCGCCTGGGGATCGCCCCCTCTTGATTGCTGCCTGGTGTGAGCTGACACAGGTCCTCTGGATCCCAGGCGGGCGTGCCCCACGGCGTAGGCCAGAGCCGAGAGCCAGCAGCAGGAGGCCGTGCAGATCACCGGGGGCGGGTGGTGTGAGTCCCCTGACCTCCCATCTCCCAGCCGCATTCTGTCTCCTCGGGAAGGGAAGGAGAAGAGATGTGTTTGTTAGTTATTCATTAGGATGACTAACCAATTAAGAGAAAATCCATAACTAAAATTCATTATCAACGTTACTATTTTCTATTTAAAATATAACTAAACACTGATAAGATTCTTTGAACTTGTATCTAGTTAGTGGGACCCCAAAAAGGGGTCCATCCTGGGAGATTTCACTGAAATTCACATCACGTCGAGGAAGGGAATGTTATACACGCCCTTTCTGCTATGGCCAACTCCAGGACCGAGGATGGCCAGACAGTCACTTGGGCCAGCGTGACACACCACTGGAAAGTATGATGTGGAGCTGAGTGCAGCGTTAAAGAAAAGTAAAATCATGGTTGAGGCCACGTTAGCAAGCCCTGCTCATAATTATATCGGATTCTCTAGACACTTCTTCTGGAAGATTCCCCAAAACAAAAGGGGAGAAATTACATAAATGGTTTTCCAGCCCAAACGCTCTGATTGAGGATGTCGTAAGTTGCTTGCAGTATTTCTCCAAGGAGGGGATCCAGGAAAATTTCTAGGGTTTGTGGATTTTGGAATTTCACCAAATGTTTAATGATTGCAGCCCTCCAAGTTAGCAGAGTCCTGGGTCGCTGTTCCCAAGGAGGCAGAGGGACAGCGAGCGGGAGGGGATGACGACAGCCGTGCTGACGGTGACCATGGGCACTGCCTACGTGTACCCACCGCGGGGCCCACTGTCCCCAGGGGGTTCCCCCCGCACTCTCCTGGCGAGGTGCACGGTTCTGCTCCATGGCTAAACAGGAGAATGAGAACACTTTTCATGTTCTCTTCTCAACAGCTTAGAGCAGTGGTCAGCAAATGGGGCTCGTGAGCCACATGCGGCTCTTTGACCCCTTGAGTGTGGATCTTCCACAAACTACCATGTGTGGGCATGTATGTACAGTGCAATCGAAGGAGGACCCTAATTAAGTTAATAACAATGTACCTACCAATATAGTTAAAGTTTAAAAAATGTGGCTCTCAAAAGAAACTTCAATTGTTGTCCTGTTGATATTTGGCTCTGCTGACTAATGAATTTGCCGACCACTGGGCTAGAACATGGGGGAAATGGGCTTAAAGAGTTTGGGGCAGCTGAAGCCAATTTGGCTCAGTGGATAGAGCGTCAGCCTGAGGAATGAAGGGACCCAGGTCCGATTTCAGTCAGGGGCATGTACCTTGGTTGCAGGCACATCCCCAGTGGGGGGTGTGCAGGAGGCAGCTGGTCGATGTTTTTCTCTCATCGCTGTTTCTAACTCTCTATCCCTCTCTCTTCCTCTCTGTAAAAATCAACAACAACGATATATATATATATATATATATATATATATATATATATATATATATATATGGAGAGAGAGAGAGAGAGAGAGAGAGAGTGAGTTTGGGGCAAAGGGAATCTTAATTCACAGGATTTAAAAATACTTAAAAGGAGTGCCCATGTGTGGGCCATGTTGAATGGCCACGTTCCCAAGGTGCTTCATTTTCTGGTAGTTATTGATCTATTATAATCTTCTTCTTGATTACTCAAAATTATTACTTTATATTTCCTGCAAGATTTTAACCCCCTGGGAAAGGGTTGTGCCTGGGCACTCATCCTTTCTCTAGTACCGAGCAGGAAGGTCTCAAAGACGTTATGAGTTTCTTTCTAGAATTAGTGGGCACTCAGCAAGGAGCTACTGGCTGATGAGAGGCTGAGAATCTGCTTCAGTGCCAATGATTCTGAGCTTTCTGGCGATCTCATTATTTTCCCCGTCTCATTTAGACAATTCAGTTCAATTAAAATCCTTCCAATTCTCAACTTTGAATAGTGGTTTTATAAGAAAAGTGTCACTTTGGAGAAAAAGCATCCATCTGTAAAGCCTTAAGACATTTTTCTTAGTTCCCCTTTTTAAAAGTCCCTTCCAACTGAAAGAAACACAAGTAAATTCAAACAATTTCCCAGAGGCAAGTTTATTAACATTTTTCCAAAGCATATCTTGTTTGAACTGTTTATTTTGGGTTGCTGTCCAAGTGATAAATTTCTGAAGCTTGTAAGAAAAAAATTGGCCTTCAGACATTAGTTTGCACAGATCAAGGCAAGAGCTAGGGTTGAGCAAGGAAGAGGAGCAGAGTACCCCACTGCCAGAATATTCCCAGAAATGGATTTTGACTCTGTTGTTTGAGCACAGCCCCGAAGAGGATAAGGCAGAGAACTCAGCCACCCCCAAGTGAAATCCAAAAAATATTAAATATCTGATGCCTGATGCAGTTCTTGGAGGTGGTCAGTAAACATCTGCTTAGTGAATAGAATATGAAGTGGGCTTACATGTTCGGGTTTATTACTATGGAGAAGGTTACTGTAATGGAAAAATTATTGTGGATGATTGTCCATAGTCAACAATGAACAAAGCCTTTGATAGAAATACCAATTAATAATGATAACAGCAATTTTATTAGTACTGTCTATATGCCAGCCCTATTCTAACTCTATATGTACAATAATCATACATGCATTTAATATAACATCTATAATAATAAAAGCCTAAGCAACCATTGCAATTGAATAGATGACTGAACAGGCTGTGTGGGGGGACCAGGCCCACATGAGGGGCAGTTGAGGGTGACCAAACTGGCAGGGGGTCAGTAAGAGGTGACCAGGCTGGCAGGAGGGGCAGTTGAGGGTGACTAGACCAGTAGGGGGGCAGTTGGAGGTGACCAGGCCAGCAGAGGGGTGGAGCAGTTAGGGGCAATCAGACAGGCAGGCAGGTGAGCAGTTAGGAGCCAGTGGTCCCGGATTGTGAGAGGGATATCTGACATCCCCGGAGAGGTTCTGGATTGGAGAGGGTGCAGGCTGGGCTAAGATTAAAATCCGGGAAATTTGCTTCTGAAATCCATTATTTTAACCTCCATGTGGCCATAAGTGCTTTACACAGATCAGCACTTTATATTCAAAGGAGTGTTTTCCACTTTAGTGAGAAATTTGCCTCAGTTTTTTGTTCTCAACTCGTATTGGTGTGAAACATATCCTTTTGAATGTTTTCATTGATAGACTTACCGAAGCTAGGTTTAAGCTTTTTAAACTACCAAACACAATTTGTGGCGATTGCTGGTGATTAATAGGATTAGGGGCACCTGCCCCCCCCCCCCCTTGACATTTCATTAAAAACAACAACAACAACAAAAAAAACACCCTGAAACCTACACGTAAAGTCATGACTCCAATTTCCTTGCAGTCCCATATTGAAAGACAACCCTATGGCCTGGGTTGGAATGTTTTTGAAAATAATGATGTGACGTCATAACCAAAGGCCTTCTCCCTGCTGTGCTGGTGAGGAGAGTGGAAACACCTCGGTGATGGGTGGAATTGAGCCGTGGGCGGGAGGGCCGTGCATCTGCGCCTCGGGTTGAGATGTGAGTGCGGGTTAGCAATCAGGGTCTTATTCTTCCCCCGAACTATGTTTGATCCCATTGCTGCTCCTCTCGCATCCGGGAGGCCACGTTGCACGGAGGCAGGGAAGCGGGGATTAGCCAAGTCACCAGAGAGTGAGCAATGAGGCCTCCCTTCCCCCGAGGTCCGTCCACGTTGTAAACTGTACAGAACGGCCCCACCCTGACATGCAGCCACGGCACGGCTGCCAGCACAGCTGACATGTGTGCGGGGCGCTGTCCCAGGATGACATGCGGACACAAACATGTGCGAGGCTCCGGCCCTGCAGCCGCGCCCAGCTTCCAGCTCGCTCCGCTTGGCCTGCGCGCTCGCTCTCTCTCTCTCTCGCTCTCGTTCTCTCTCTCGCGCAAGCTCTCTCTCTCTCTCGCTTGATTAATTTTCAGTTTCTTCAGAGAAAAAGTGTCTCTCAGACAACATTTTCGTGTTCATGTACATCTGACTCCCTGCCAGGAAGCAGTCAGGGGCGTGAGGAACAGTCACACGGGGGGACATTGAGGATTATTAAGTCCGTTTAAGCAGCTAACCCAGCCCGAATCCAGTGTTATTCTTCTCTACTGTAGCCATTTGATGGATGGGCCATTTGTTCTCACATAATAATTTTCTTTTTCTTTCTTTCTCTTTTCTATGTGTGTGTGTTTTCTTTTCTTTTTTTCTTGTTTTTGCTGCAGACAGTTTTCTTGCTGCATTGGGTCCAGAGCCTGGGAGAGGGCTCCAGGGGCTTACAGGACGCCTAGTGGTTTCGGGGAGAGGCTCTGGCAGAAGCCAGACCCCAGGGGGAAGCAGAGGGGCCCCCAAAGGCCTCTGGGCTCCCAGGCTCCTGGGGTGCTGGCGGGAGCCTTTGGGAGAGACTGGCCGCCCCCCCGGGGGCACCTGTGGAGGGAGGGGAGGCAGGTGTGGCCCCTCTTCCTGATGCGCTGCCCTCCTCCCCCAGGTGGCTCTGCAGGGTCTGAGCTGAGGGTCAGCGGCAGCACCAGGGCCTGCAGCTCCACGCGGGCCTGGGCCAGGCTCCCCCCTCCCCCCAGGCCAGGGCCTCCTCGGGGTCCCGTGTGTCACCCCCTCCCCTGGGGAGGCTCCAGCTCCCCGGAGAGAAGGCGGCCCCGTGCTGGGTTAGCATCTCCCAGCGGCGCTGGGGCCTTGGCTTCCTGTCTGACCCGCAACGGAGAGGCCCTCCAGGCTGGGCCGTGGGGACCGCTGCCCGGACAGGTAGGTGGGCCGGGCCTCGGCCTGGGGGAGAGGGAGGATGCGGAGAATCTAGGAGCTGAGGGGAAAGCGCTCTGGCTGGTCTGGAGGCTGAGGAGGCCAGGAGGCTGTGAGGGTGGGGCTGGAAACCAGGGTGGCGGGGGTCGGGCTGGGAGAAGGGGGGTCCCTCTATCTGTCCTGCCGAACCCTGTGGACGCAGGAAGCGGGTCCGGTTTGCAAGGACGCAGTCCACCTCCTGCAAGCCCTGGAGGTGCCGTTAGGTGGTGGGCACAGCTGGCAGGCCCAATGGGTCCATTCAGTTGGTGAGCTGTGCTCCTCAGGTACCTGCTGTGCGCGAATCGAGGTGTGAGCCAGGCAGTATTGGACAGCGCTTGCTTCAAAGAGATTGTAATCTAAGTCCTTCGGCCACTGAGAAGGAGTTGATTTATGAAATGGGAAGGGGAAAGGTGATTGGACCGGTTTATTCTAGTTAGGACATGCGCTGATTTTCTAAAGAGCCATGTGGTAAGGCTTTTCTCCCAATTTAAAGGAAATGTTCTCTCTGTGCTCACATTTGCTCTCTCTCCGTGATGTCGGGTGTCTGAAGACCCCTTTCTGTGTCCCACACGGCTCCTCAGAGACAGACACATGTTTCTCCGGGTGCGTCAGAACTCGACCCTCTTCCCCAGCGCACGCTCCTATAGAACACGGTGAAGAGAATCAAACTTCTTTAAAAATGGCACAGGAAGTGTCTCCTGAGCTGTTCAGTCATTGAAGCGTTCCCGGGAGCTGAACTCTGGGCGTTTTTCACTTGGAGGTTTTCCTACTTACAACAGAGGATTTCACATGTGCTAGCCCAGTGGTCGGCAAGCTCCTCAGTCAGCAGAGCCAAATGTCACCAGGACAACGATGGGAATTTCTTTGGGGAGCCACATTTTTAAACTTAAACTATATAGGCAGGCAGATTGTTATTAACTAAATTCGGGTGCTCCTAAGCTGGCCTTTGCTAAAAACATGGTATTTGGTGGAAGAGCCACACTCAAGGGGCCAAAAAGCCGCAAGTGTCTTGTGAGCCGCGGTTTGCCGACCACGGGCCAGGCTGTCTTTATTGTGGTTACTCATTGTGCTTGAGTTCGGTTTGTCTTCGGTTGGACTGGCCTGGGTCGCTGACAGCTCTGCTCTGTGAACGGGAGGCCCTGAAGGAGGCCGCAGCTCACAGACCCCACAGCAGCAGGGTCACTTTGTCCTGTTGTGTACAGTTCAGCCGAGATGCTTCTTGTGCCAAGAGATCCAAGAAGTTCCCGAAGGAGACGTGGGGTTAGGTTAGGGTCAGCCACATCGTAGGTAACTGCAGCAGCTGGCAGCCGCGGTCAGAGGCGGTAGCCGTGGGGACTGCGCTGTGGGCGGTGGCAGCCCATGTCTCCCCAGCTGTCCTGCTGTGTTATTTGTCCATCAAAGTGGTTGAGTCTGATTCGTATTGTCCCATGGAGGCCCCCTGTTTGCATGCACGTGTTCCTCTAGCCCAGTGGTCGGCAAACTCATCAGTCCACAGAGCCAAGTACCAACGATGGAAATTTCCTTTGAGAGCCACAATTTTTAAACTTAAACTTCTTCTAACACCACTTCTTCAAAATGGACTCGCCCAGGCCGTGGTGTTTTGTGGAAGAGCCACACTCAAGGGGCCAAAGAGCCACATGTGGCTCTCGAGTCGCAGTTTGCCGACCACGGCTCTACAGGTCTAATCCATTTTTCACTCCGACTGAGGGGGGTGCCGACGGTCACGGAGCCGGTATTTGTATGGAGAAGAGTGAGTGTGCTTAAGGACAGCACATGCGTGTCTGAGTTGCGAGGGCACTGGGACATTCTGCCGCCTGGGCCACGCGACGCGGCTCCCTCCTGAAGCCGCGGAGGTCAGGGGGCGGTTTCTGCAGAGCCTCTTGCGTCACCGTTCGCTGGAGAAGCGGGAAGCCCCTGGTGGGAGGCTATTGGATGGGAGGGACAGGAGGTGTGGAATCAGTTTGAATAACATCCAGTGGCTAATAGGCACAGCAGAAATTCTGGTCAAACTTGTAGGTGGTACAAGCTGCCTGCTACATGCTAGCATTAGGATTAAAATTTAAAAAAAACCCTCAAAACATGGTGAGGTGGGCTAATGGCAACATAGAAGCTGTGAGAGACATAAGTATAAAAGAGCCTATTAAAATCTGCACAAGATGCAGGACCGGCGTGGCTCAGTGGTTGAGCATCGACCTATGAACCAGGAGGTAACAGTTGGATTCCCGGGCAGGGCACAGGCCCCGGTTGCGGGCTCCATTCCCAGTGAGGGGTGTGCAGGAGACAGCCGATCCATGATTCTCATCTTGATTCTCTCTCCCTTTCCCGTCCTTTCTGAAATCAGTAAGAAATATGAAATAAAATAAAGCAAGAATTAATAATTTTGTGTCCATGCCAAAACCAGTTTGGCTTAGTGGTAGAGCGTCGGTCTGCAGACTGAAAGGTCCCAGGTTCGATTCCGATCAAGGGCATGTACATTGGTTGCGGGCACAGCCCCGGTAGGGGGTGTGCAAGAGGCAGCTGGTCGATGTTTTTCTCTCATCGATGCTTCTGGCTCTCTATCTCTCTCCCTTCCTCTGTAAAAAATCAATAAAATATGTTAAAAATAATAATAATTTAATTTAATTTAAAAATAAAACACACACACAACACACACACACACACACACACACACACACAAACAAAAACCCTATACAAGAATACGGTGAAGAGAAATATGGCTGCATAGCAGTAGCTGATCTGGAAAAACCCAAGAAACCAAGGGAATGGTCAGTAGGTTTAATTGATCCTGGCAGGAAGCATGGCAGCTGGATGGGCCAATGCCCTCATTCCTGAATGACACACACATCTGTCGAGTGTCTGTTATGTGCTCAGCGTTATGCTGGGCACCACGCTCAGTGATGAGACAGGCCTGCTCAACACCTTTAGCAGGTCCGCAGTCTGGCCTGTGGGGTGACCAGAAGCCATTTCCGCGCAGAGAAATGAATGCTGGGCTAATGGAGGCATTGAAGCATGAGAAGGGCACAGGACCCAGCTGGAGGGGTCTAGATGGGTTTTTCAAGGAAGGACTGTGAAAACAACGCCTGTTATGTCTCTGATCTCACTCTCCGAGGTTCACATCATTACATCTCATTACCTACTTCATTGGGGTCCATAACGAGACTGCGACCCTTCTCCCTCCTCTGCACTCTCGGGATGGGGTGGGCATGGTGCCAGCTTCCTCAGCTGTCCGAGTCCTCTTGTCCATGTGCAGCTGGGCAGAGGAACTTTCTGAAAACCAGAGAGCTCTCATAATGCATCCTCCTTCTCTTGGCAAGACACGGATTTACATTCAGGTAGTGTATCCCAGTAGGGTGTTTTCTTATGAAATAAAGGAAGAAGGGGATATATAGCTGAAATCTAAAGAGCAGATTGGTTATTTTTTAAATATATATTTTATCTATTTTTTTATTTTTACGAAGAGAAAGGGAGAGGGATAGAGAGTTAGAAACATCAATGAGAGAGAAACATCGATCAGCTGCCTCTTGCACACCCCCCACTGGGAATGTGCCTGCAACCAAGGTACATGCCCTTGACCGGAATAGAACCTGGGACCCTTCAGTTTGCAGGCCAACACTCTATCCACTTAACCAAACCAGTCAGGGTCAGATTGGTTATTGTTATTATTTCTAGTTCATATCCCAATGCCCGCAAAACATTCAGTGTTGGAGCAAACACGTCTACAACAGCCATTAGTTCCTGGACAAGCCCTATTCCACAGTGCTGTCAAAAATGCTATCCAAAAAGAGAGAGATGCTATAAACTCTACTTTATGAAAGGAATTAGGCAATGTTATAGTTATTTCTACATGTCTGTTTTAGAGTAATCTAGGTGTCCTTATCCGAAGGCCCTTTCCTCCCCACCCTCCCTTCTCTTCCTCATTCCCTTCTTGTGTCTTCTGTGGCTTCAACCTCACCATATCCCGATGTGTGCACCGGGCGTGCTCCTGGCTCAGGGGGTTGCTCTTCCTGGGACCTCTGCCTGGGTTCCTCTTTCCCGTGGAGTAACCATGGTGTGCTCCCTCATCTTCTTCAGATCTTGGCTCATATAGCACCACCCTAGCCAGTACCCCTCTGACTATCATACATAAATCTTACATCCTTACCAGCCACCCTGACACGTTTTTCTGCATTATTGTTTCACCACTAAAATATACAACATATGTTCCTTATTTTTCTGAGATTGTCTTTCCAACTGGATTATAAGTTCCGTGAGAAGAAGGACTTTGGTCTGGCTGGTTCTTTCCTGCAACACCAGCACCCAATGCTCAAGTGCTAGGCACTGCACACGGTGAGTCCTCAATTCACGTTTGTCAAACAAATGACTGGATAAGTAAATCCTGCACAGTTACTTCACCTTTGACCTCTTTCCCGAGTTTTGCTCGACTGTATAGAACAGCTACATAGAACAGCTACATAGAACACACACAGACTGCCTGACAGCGAGAGGATAGACAGCCTTTGTGAACTTGCATCGAGTGTTTGTTCAGTCAGCTCACTGGGTTTTGGGGAGAGCTCTCAGAACGCCCTGCAGGCCGGGCAGGGGTCCCCAGCTCGGCATTTACCATGAGACTGAGGGTGACGCCAAGGGCAGAAACGAGAGAGAGCTCTCGAGGCCTCTCCGTGTGACCAGTTTCCATCCGGTAATTGTGAGCCAGGGTATTTGTTACCATACACTCCTCACAACCATCACAGCCTCTCGGTTGTGTTGTGTCGTATCGTTGGTTACGTCGCCATTTATTTATTTTTTAAAAAGTTTCGTTATTTCGACATCTGCTCATATGTGCTTTATGTTTTTTATTATTTACTGTATTTACCACAAGTGAAGGTCAGGAATCATCTTCCTTTAAAATTTTTTCACTGAGTCACGCCATCGCTGCTGCGTGTGCTCCATGTGCGAGTCACGCCATCGCTGCTGTGTGTGCTCCATGTGCGAGTCACGCCATCGCTGCTGCGTGTGCTCCATGTGCGAGTCACGCCATCGCTGCTGTGTGTGCTCCATGTGCGAGTCACGCCATCGCTGCTGCGTGTGCTCCATGTGCCTGCCGGAGGTGCTGGTGGGGGTGGGCTCCGACCTTCGGCGGGAATCGTGTTCTGTCTCGGAGGAGCGGATCCGACATGACCGAGGGCTCCTCGTTAAGCTGTCTCTGCTCAGGCGGCACCAGCTCCCGGCAGCCCAGCCTCACAGGTTCGTGGTCGCTCTGCTCAGGAACCGCCGCATCGTCCCAAAGCTGCGCCCTCACACTGTCCGGCTGCCCAGCACGTCCAGCCTCTCCGGGCTCCTGAGCGGCCCCACCCCGGATGGTCAGCTCCCGTCTTCATTTCCATCCGATCTCCATCCAGTGTCCATCCAGTGTCCATCGAGTTTCCCATCGGCCTTGGTCTCTGAGGGAGATGGAGGTGGTGCTCCCCATCCTAACCCCCTGCCCGGGGGGAGCTGCTGCAGTGGTGGCTCCGGGGCTCCGGGCCCGCACCGACGTGCAGCCACCGAGGCCTCTCTGTCCGCTCCTCTCAGACCGGCAGCGATGGCCATTCTGAAGTGAAGTTGGAGATGGAGGTGAAGGGAAGGGTGGGCGGCTGAGCCGAGAGATGCTGCCCAGGCCACGTGTCCTGCCTCTTCCCGCCAGGACGTGACTGAGGACACGGAACCGTCCCCCTGTCCGGCCACGTGTCACTGTCCTCCAGGCGGAGCGAGCGGCAGGCGAGCGCACCACCTGGGATCCTTAGAGCCACACCCAGTGTTCACGCTCAGGACACGTGTGCTGAGGAAGAGCCGTGCACATTAGTATGTAGAGCTTCCTTTCACACCGCACTGGCCCAATCGTACACACAGTAAAAAACACACATCATCAACAACAACAAAATAAAAATATCACCGAAGGTTGTACAGAGGAGCCTGTTATTCCTTCTTTGGTTTATTGTGCTTTGGATTTTTGTTTTTGCCCCAATATCTCCACCTCATGTTTCCGTGCGATGCTTCCCTTCTAGCTCTGCAAACAAAAAATCTGTGGCTCTGATAACCATCCCCTCGCTGAGTAACGGAGTAAAATGTGGGCGAGAGCACTGCCAAGGATGAAATATTAACCTAAGATTTCATCAGATTTTGCGTTTTAAGCCAAATATCGAATACTGATACTGGTTCTTACTGATTTTTTTGGCTTTATCTGCAATCATTGAAATGATTTGATAATATATTGGACATGAATTCACCACAGAATTGTCAGCTTATTGCAGTGAGATTTCTGGAAGCATGAGATGCACAGTTTTTGATATGTGAAGTGAGATCTGAGACACGAGACGAAAGAATGTGCAATGAACGTGTGGCCGACCTTGGAAAAGGAGCTGATGTGAGTGAGGATTGGGGGCAGAAAAGGGATTGAGAAAGCCTGTGGTGCGGGAAGCCCGAGAGCTGGCTGGCATGGAGCGCAGGAGAAGGAAAGAGAGATTAGGAAAACGGGGTTGGCTGAACCCTATTTCATTTTATACCCATCACTTGAATATTATCAGGGAATCTCTGCTCATTCTTCAGTTAATAAATAATCCTGTGTCATGAGGACACACCCCACCAAAACTCAAAGGAAGAATGTGAACTAATTTGTCGGCCCCAGCTGGTTTGGCAATGGATGGAGCATTGGCCTACAGACTGAGGGATCCCGGTACTTTCTGGGTAGTGATGTGTGATGTGTGATGGCACACGTATATTTCAATCAGGGAAGGCACTGTCGTCTTTGTTGTCCAGAATTTGTGTGACTGCTCGATTACATACTCTGCACAGGCTGACCTTTAACCCCCAGCAGGCACCTCTACCGGGTGTTGAGCCGCTCAGCACCTCTTGGAGGTCAGACTGAGAGGACCTGGTCTCAAGCCCCAGACGTAAACTCCGTGACTGGAGTGTCTGGTGGCCACGCCTCTTGTGAACGAAGCCAGGCTCATCCAGCAGGTCATTCCAGGGGCGAGGGACCACCCCAGGAGCTGAGGACCAAGAGAAATAGAAGTATGTACATTCTTACACATGATGGTCTCTTCAATGAGTAATACCCATCTCTTGTGATAAATTTAACTTTTAGCCAACTTGTGGATAAATCATGGAATATGATGGCATCAAAATTGCAGAGTTGGGGTCAATCGTGGCAATTAAAAAGTTAAAACCAAAGCTAATAGAAGTTGACAATTCATAGCTAACTAATGAGATTGTCAAGAAAAATACAAGAAATCTGGTGGTAATGGGAAGTAAAATTTTCTCATCTTATGAGAATACTCATGAAAATCCATGCACTGAAGGTGGGGGGGTCCCTCAGCCTGGCCTGCCCCCTCTCATAGGCTGGGAGTCCTCAGGGGTGGGAAGGGATCTGGTGATCAGAAGAAGGCGATGCTGCATCACACCTCTGCTGCTGCCACTGTTGGCAGCCTGAGCCTGGCTGGCCCTGGTCACCTGAGATTTGGGCAGCCCTGGGCAGCTGGGGGGCTGAGGGGACTGGGGGACTCCAGAGGCAGGCCCGCAGAGTGGCCGAACCCACCCGGGGGCAGGCCTGGCAGTGCCGCACTCCTGCCTCCCAGTCGGGGCTGAGGGGACTGGGCATCACCACCTTGTTGCTGTGGGTACATCTGTCTTTGAGGGCATGACAGTCAATTAGCATATTCCCTCCTTATTGGCTGTGGGCACCACTATCTTTGTGAGGATGTGACAGTTGATTAGCATATTCCCTCTTTATTAGACAGGAAGTTTTAATTTTTGACTTCAATAACTAGAGAAAAAATGTGTTAAAATAACAAAATACCAGGAAAAATTTTTTTTGAAATTTCTCAAAGATCTAGAATTCATTATATATATCCTTACATTACTTACTTATTAACTTAAATAACAGATTATATTTTTATTCCTGTGCATTTTGTGAGATATATTCCCATTTCATAAATGAGGAAGTGGGGGCACACAGAAGTTACTGGCTTCTACCAAGACATAAAATCAGTGATTTACAATGGACATCACATCCTCAAAAACAGCTCATTTTCATTTCATGCTAAGTTCACCCTTGTTTCTTCAGGCCCTGGCTTATCACCCTGATGTCATAATTTTCGATTTTGTACACTTTTCTAGCAAATAAACAGAGGTAGGGAGCGTGGTGTCTAGTCTTAGAATAATATCTCATCTCTGAGATATATGTGTTATTCCTGAAGGGAGGGAAGACAATGATGTCCGAGGAAATAAAGTTATGGTATGGATGGTGAAACAGTCTCAAAACAACAATCACAATTTCTCCCTCTTCCAGGTTTTTTTCCTTAATCTTCAGAACAGACTCTCATTGTGCCTGTGAGAAATGTCATTATGATTTATGTTTTACTTTAATTAGTGACTAAGCTGTTTATGTCTCGCTTTTTATTTAGTTTTGGTCTTATTTACTTACTAGGGGTCCAGTGCATGAATTCTGCACCTTGAAAGGAACTGTGGGCTGCGAGGCTGCAGTGAGCACAGGGCAGGGTCTCAGCCCATCCTCTGCGCCCCCACCCAGACCCTCCCACGGCAGCCCTGGTCCCCTCTATGGTGACAGCCCCACTCCCACCACCGCCGCTCCCACAGGCTGACAGTGCGGAGAGATCGGGGCCAACCCAGCAGTGAGTGTGAGTGGCCAGTCACCCCTCAGGGCAGGGGGAGGTGGAGAAGCCCTGAGGGGCAATAGGTGCGGCAGGCACCTCTCGCACCAACTGCTGGCTCCGAAGCTGCCGCTTGCACCCACTGATGGCGCTGAGCTATCAGGGCTGGTGCCAGGCACCGGATGAGGGTGTGAATGGGGCAGGCGGTGGCAGCAGGTGTGAGTGGCTGGTGGGACCATGGTGAATTTTCAGTTACCACTAGGGGCTCAGCCAGATGACAGTATGGTGATCCCGCTCACCTGTTCCACCATCCCACTGCTGCCAATGCTGCCATGTTCTGCATGTGCCCCCTGTGGTCAGTGCACGTCATAGCGACCAGTTGTTGGGTTGTTCAGTTGTTCTGCCGTTCGGTCTATTTGCATATTCAGGTTTTATATATAGATATTTATATATACATGTTTTATATATAGATATTTGTCTTCATTTGTCAAAGGCACAAGGTAGCAGCCACATACATGCTGATAGATGGATCAGAGGCAGATGAGTACACATGAAGAGGTAAATTTTCTTGTGTGGGCCAAGCACACTGATAATACGAGAGTTCGGGAGAAGTAATAAGTCTATCAAGATACATCTACTTTGAGCCCTAACAGTTTTGGCTCAGTGGATAAAGAGACAGTCTGCAGACTTAAGGGTCTCAGGTTCGATTCCGGTCAAGGGCATTTATCTTGGTTGCAGCTACACCCACAGTAGGAGGTGTGCAGGAGGCAACTGAATGGTGCTTCTCTCCCATCGATGTTTCTAAATATCTTCTCTCTTCCTCTCAGTAAAAAATCAATAAAATATATTTTTTAAAAATGATGCATCTACTGTGAATGCATTGGTTGTGCATGATAATGAAAGCAGTGCTACAAAAACATTTGTGGGTATACAGAGAAAAGCTTGACATGAGAAGACTGAAATTTTCTCAATTTTTCCTTCAGAGGAATTAGAACAAAAATAGGAGAGGATAGGATTAGAAAAATTGAGACAGTGATTATTTTTTATAAGTTCTAGAAATAATATAGAGAAAAGGAGAACCCTTTTGGCCTTGGATAAAGCATGATCATCAGCAACCTTGGCCACAATTATTTCTGTAGGTACATAAAGGAAGGCTATTCAGTTACAGAGATGAGAGCAATTAAATAAACATAGTAAGAGCCTTTGAATTCAATTCTGAGTTCTTAGGCGAAATTTTTATATTCAGAACAAATATTTCCATTGGGACAATTTAGTTCACCAATTTCTATCAATGCTTTCCACATTATAAATACAAGGAATTCAGAAAAACTCCTTAACATTTAGAATTTTTATTAAGTCTATCTTCACAAATATGTTAACATTATTGTGAGGTCTTTTTATCTGGAAATTAAATCACTGGGTTTCGTTTTTTGTTTTGGTTAATCTCACATGAGAAAATTTTTTCCATTGATTTTTAGAGAGAGTGGAAGGGAGTGAGAAAAGGGAAGAGAGAGAGAGAGAGAGAGAGAGAGAGAGAGAGAGAGAGAGAGAGAGAAAACCATCACTAGGAGAGAGACACACTGGTTACCTCTAGCACCTGCCCCAACCAGAGCTGGGGATTGAATATGCCACCCAGGAGTGTGCCCTTGAACCCACAACTCCTCTGTTGGTAGACTGATGCTCCAACCACTGAGCATCACCAGCCAGGGCAGTAGGTTTTGTTTCTTCATACCATGTTCTTACCCCTGATCATACCAATCATGAAGATAAGAAAATATATATTCATATAAATGAATGATTCAGGACATGCAGTGATAATAAACAAGATCATTAGAGTTAATTTCAAATGACTGAGCTTACTAGAATAGAAAACTAAAACTTACCTACCTAAACTCATTTTTACTGAACATTTATAAAATCTTTCTTATGAACATGGGCTTTACTAAACTTGTTTATATTTTAATATAAGTGTTTCCTCTTATATTTTCCTCAGTCACAAGTGGTATGGTACAAACCGTCCTTGACCATAAATCAACAGAATCCCTATGCCTGAAGGCTGGCTTTGTGTCCTTTTCCACATGAGAGGTTAGTAAAATACCTGACCCAGCCTGGCCAGTATGGCTCAATGATTCAGCATCAACCTATGAACCAGGAGGTCATGGTTTGACCCCTGATCAAGGACACATGCCCAAGTTGTGGGCTCCATCCCCAGTGAGGGGGTGTGCAGGAGGCAGCCAATCAAGGATTCTCTCTCATCATTGATATTTCTGCTTCTCCTTCCCTCTCCCTCACTCTCTGAAATCAATAAAAAAATAAATAAAAATAAAAAAAAATATTTGGCCCAGCCGGTTTTGCTCAGTGGTTGAGCATTGACCTATGAACCAGGAGATCACAGTTCAATTACCAGACAGGCCACATGCTCAGGTTGTGGGCTTGATCCCCAGTGCAGGAGGCAACCGTTAATGATTCCCTCTCATCATTGATGCTTCTATCTCTCTTTCCCTGTCTCTTACTCTCTAAAAAAAATTAAAAGAAAAAAGAGGATCATCAAATTTGTCAAATCCTCCAATTACCTTATTAGAGACTCTGTGGTTTATTTTGGAACAGGGGCTGTGTTTTTGAAACATTCTAAAAACCACAGCAAGAGAAAGAAACCTTAGAAGGCCCTTCCCACCTACCCGTCATCACCACCCAAGACTGGATTTTTAACTGACACGTTGGATGGGATTATGTTTTCTCATTCTCTTACCCAGAAGCCATGTCACCCACTGCCAAAGTGCAACACGTGTTCTCACCGCCCTGCTCTTGTCCTCATGTGACAACTGTCCTCAGTGACACAGGAACTGGGCATGATGCGTGCCCTTAGGAGGTGACAGTTTTTTTTGTGTGTGTGTGTTTTTTTTTCCTGAGAAATATTGATTATTCCAAAGAACAGAGTGCCTGAGTGTCACTGCAATAACAATCACATGACAATATCTAAATGTATCAAATCAGTAAGCGGTAAATCTTACATTTACACATGCTGTATGTGAAATATATTCAGCAAACACATGTTTTATGTAAAAGGTAGGACACATTTATGTGAGCTTCCATATTGTTTGGATATTTTACATAGTGAATCGATGTTTACACACATTTCCCAAGAGCCCAGCAAGTTACCCCTCCTTCCCTCAAACAATTACTTTCCCAATGAAATATGGGTTCAAAAATTTGGAATTTGCTCTCTATAGGAAAGCAGTTACTCTAGGAAAACTAGATCTGGTGATTTATCTTTGTTATACTTTTTTCATGGAGGATGAGAACTCAGGAACATTCATGTATGTTCTCTTGATCTAGATCCAGTATTTGAAGTCCCTCACCACCATCCTTTATGACCATGTGTACTTGGAGGCAATGCCAGTGTCATAAGATTTTAATGAGTTGGGTTAGACGTCCTTCCTTCTGCTTTAACTAAGCCATATTGAGTTACCGATAAAGTCACAGACAGTACTTTCTGCAAGAGTAAGATGAGCTGTAGTAAAGAATGCTGAGGAAAAAAATTAGGGTGGGGGAGGCAGCTTCTATGAGCTGCACTGATAAAAATTAGAATAAATTAGATGCAACCATCCAAAAAGTGTTTTTCCCCCCTTTTTTTCCTTTAAAAGCATGGCATCAGAGGTTGAGGGCTGATGGGAGACATGGTACATCATATCCAATATCAACCACCTCCCTTCCATCATCCGCTTCCCTCCAGGCCGATGGAATAGGGAGACATTTCTCTTTTAACTCAGATTTCACTTTGGTGCTAGCTAGACTCACATCCCTGAGTTTTTCTCAAGGAAAGGGAAAGATGAAAAGAGTTCGCTGATCTTGGGAGACATTTCTGAAACATTCCAACCCGTGGAAGATAAATCAGCTCAGTTAGAGAGGAAAAGACAATAATGCTCCACTGGCAGTGGCCCACAGGAAAGGATTTGCCTGGGCCGGCGGGCCGGGGCCCTCGGAGAGGGAAGCTGTGGGTGGAAAGTCACTCCGACATTAAACAAAGTGGGTTTGGCACCGCTTCTGCTGGAAGTCGGATTCTCTGTGTGTACAAGACCTTCTCCCGGAAGGTTCCAGAGGGCGGCGGAGCCTGGAGGGGCAGGGAGGCCTCGCAGCAATCCTTGCCCTTTGCCAGCTCCCTGCAGGGGGTCGCCCAGCCCAGCTGAGTCTCCTCACAGCCTGAAGAAGGGCCCTGGGCGAGGGTCTGGCCTGGGCGCCCGTGCTGAGAGGATCAGCATGCCCGCTGCACTGAGAGACGTCACCCAGCTGTGTGCACTTCCTGCTCAGACTCTGTTCACTCATGTTTTTCAACCTGTTTTATCAGAATCAGTATCTACTCCAGTTAATGGTAAAATGATATTTAGAAAATACTTCTCGCAAGTAGGTGTTTGTTGATTTCTTGTCACAGGAAATGGGGAGAGTATACATTCAATTTCTTACCCTCAAAGGACGTTAGAAAGTTCAAAGCCATGGTTAGGTGTGAGGCAGCTCACCTGCACTTATAATGGGGTGATATGCAAATTGTCCAGAACTTCATCACGTAATGTCGGAAGAGCAGGAGGGCGGGGCAGCGAGCTACAAGCAACAGAGAGCTACAGGGGCGGGGCAGTGGCTGTACTTACAATAGGGTGATATGTAAATTGTCCAGGACTCCGTCATTACGTCATTACGAAGAGCAGGAGGGCAGGGTAGCGAGCTACAAATGGTGGAGAGCTACAGGGGGGGCAGGGCAGTGGATGGAGAGCTATAAGAGGGCCGGGCAGCGAGCTGAGGCAAGCAGCAGCCAGCTACTCATGCACACATTCGTGCTCAGGGCCATTAGTGACAAAATCATTTACTGGATAATACTTGATATCCTGAGAAATAGGAGAATTAGTATGTCTTTCATAAAACTTCTGCCTCCATTTTAGAATAAAATGCTAATATTTGTTTTCCTTAACATTTAGTGAAAATTGTCGGTGTAATGGGTAAGCACACGATAAAATGCTCATAAAATTTGAGACTCTATTCTAGCATTTAGTCATATTTGTGATCACCAGCTACAGTACCTGGATTTCTCTGTTATGAGTTTTCAGACAAATGAACTCCTCTTTGTTTTGATTTTCAAGTCCTAAAATAGGTTTATTCTGGTTATTATATAATATGTAGATAATGGCATCTTAGAAAAGAAAAATCTTGAATGAACACATCATCATATATGGTATCTCATCAAATTATTGCCCTTTGCCTTTAAACCACCTTTCTCAAGTGAAAGTAAAGAGGAGGAAGTAAAAGAAGATAGAAACAATCGAAAAGGAAAATAAGGGGCAAGAGAGAGAAGAGGAGGGAAGGTCTGATTAAAGACGCTCTTGTGTGGATGTGGACAAACCTGCTCCTTATTTCCCATGTCCCAGTCATTGTCTCCAGACCCAATACAAGAGGTCATTAGTACTGACGCCAATGGCACCATTTGTACTGGTTCTCCTAATGTGTGTCCCAGCCTGTGGTTAGGGTTGGGTTGGGTTGGGTTGGGTTGGGGGTGGAGATTGGGGCTCTGGAGGCTGCCTGGCCACAGAAAGGGGAAGTAGAAAGGCTCCCAAAGCAAGCTTCCCAAGGCCGCCCTGGCCCAGACCTGCCATCGAGTCTCCTGTGCCTACTGTGGGCACTGCGTCTGGGAGGCTGTAGTAACTTGACTGAAATCATCTTCCTCTGAGACTTTCATGCAGACCTGAGCATAGCTGGTGAGTTTGAATCCATCTGAGTGCCGAGTGTTGCTATAATCAGGATGGATTACCTTGTGCTGCAAAACTCAGACGCGTCTCCTTTTAGTGGGATTTCAGTAGTGACACCAAATAACAGAAATCTTTCTTCTGTATTCTACATGTGAAGTCAGGTAGGAAAAGGCAACTTGCTCACCGAAGTTGCTCAGGAGGCCACCTTAACTGAGGCTCGGTTGCCATCCAACCGTAAGGTTTCAAGCGTTAGGGGTCAAGAACACGGAGAACGGAGTGTGTGTGGGCTTCTGCTCAGGAAGCACGGTCATCCACATGGCATCGGCCAAAGCAAGTCCCACGCAACGCACAGCTCAGAGAAGGACCGCTCTTGGGGGCGGGACAGGACTCTCTCTGGGAAAATGAAATCAGAGTTTGCTTTCCTGATAGCCAAGGATTCTGGTTACTCTTCTCCATACACAGAACACTCCCGTCACCAGCGCTGGAGCCCATCACCACTCCTGGGGAAGGTGCATGGTTTAGTCATCAGGCCTTACTGTGGCTTCCCTGGATCTGGAGACCAGTGAGCTAAAAGAGCTAAAATGGCCTGGCTCAGTGGTTGAGGTCAACTTATGAACCAGGAAGTCATGGTTTCATTCCAAGTCAGGGCTTGAACCCCAGTTTGGAGTGTGCAAGAGGCATCCCATCAATGATTTTCTTTCATCATCGATGTTTCTGTCTCTCCTTTCCTCTCTGAAATTATATATATATATATATATATATATATATATATATATATATATATACACACACACTAATAAAAGAGTAAGATGCAAATTGACTGTGCCCTTGTAATGGCCACCAGCCAATCAGGAGTGAGTATGCAAATTAACCTAATAAAGATGGTGGGTTAATTTGCATATGCAGCTGCTCTGAGCCTCTGGGCAGTGTGGGAAGGCAGAAAGGCGGCTCCAGGTGGGAGTGAAAAGGTGGTTCCGGCCAGAGCAAAGGCAGTGCTGGCAGCCAGGGGAAGGAAGGCTCATTCTTACAGGAATCTTCATGCATCAGTCTCTAGTATGTGTGTGTGTGTGTGTGTGTGTGTGTGTGTGTGTGTGTGTGTGAAAATAAAAAGAGGTAAAACACACCACCTTCCCAACCAGATACACCTACCATATCTGAGGGTGGGAGAGAAAAGCAATACATGCTCCCATCTGAAGGGAAAGAATGGGTGACTTTCTACACACTGGCTCAAGGCAGCCCTAAACTTTCAGTGGAAGCTTGCTCTGAGCCTCCCTCCCCAGGAGCCAGGGGTAGGCCCTGCTCTGTGCTTTGGGAGAAATGCCTTTGTTATTTTTAAGTCATCAGCTACACCCTCAGGGAGAGAGTGCCTTTTCCTGATCTCTCCTGCTGCAGCTTAGTGAAGCAGGGCATGCGCAGTATGCTCTCTCCACTCATTTCCTGCCTGTAGCTTAAGGCCAGAGGCACAAAGGTCACCTGAAGCCTGGCCAGGCTCAGCAGCCTGGGATCTGCCTGCCTCCATCTCCAGGAGGGACCCAATAGTGACTTTTCCTTAAGGGAAAGGATGTAGGGGTTTGACTTCCCTCCTGCGCTCCTCCTTGCCCAGAAGTAATTTAATCCGGTGAGAGGTTTCCCTGGATTTTCATTCCACAGGGTTTTCTCTGTCTTATCCTTCCTGGCTCCGGTGAAGGTCTTGGACTCAAGCTGCTTCCTTTGCCCTCAGCTTTGGGAGCTGGCTTGTGCTTTCCTGCGTGGATTTGTTTTGTGCAGTTTATTGTCAGCTCCCCGGTGGAAACCCACACAGAATGCTCATTGTGCTTTCCAGTCTATCCCCTCGGCCCACGAATGCTCTGCAGACTGGGCTGCCTCCTGCTTTGGGCCTTAGCAGGAGCTTCCAGGCTGCAGGCAGTCTCCACCTCGCCTTCTCCCACTGCCAGGCATTGGGTCCCTCAGCCAGGGAGACACACTTTAGTTTCATTAGGGAATCCAGGGTTTGGGTACCATTTTGATGTGCATCAAGATAGTTCATTGGCCCTAACTGGTTTGGCTCAGTGCGTAAAGCGTTGGCCTGCAGACTGAAGGTTCCTGGGTTCAATTCCAATCAAGGGCACATGCCTGGGTTTCGGGCTCGATCCCCAGGGAAGGGGGTGCAAGAGGCAGCCGATCAATGATTCTCTCTCATCATTAATGTTTCTATCTCCCCCTCCCTTTCTCTTCCTCTCTGCAATCAATAAAAATATGTTTAAAAACAAAAAACAAAAACTAGAAGTTTTGTTGAGCACTAGTAAGTATTCCATGTCAGGTTATAAGCATGACAGCCGAGAGGCCATGGAGATAAAGATTTTTAATTAGATATAAAGATATAGGATATTTCATCATGTAGGAACCCACTTTCATGCCATGGTTTCAGGAGATTGGAAGTCTAAAGCATTAAAATACTCAGTTTTCATTTTGGTGCTGGATTGTAATCTAATCATTGCGTATCCACCCTAGAGGACCGTGGGACCCTTGAGAAGACAGAGTAAGATAAATAAAACCAATGTGCCTTGAGGAAGGGACTGGGGGGACCCAGATTCATTAGAGGCCGTCTGATGAAACCAGGTACACCTCGGCTCTCTCTTCTCAATCAGACCTCAATGCAAACCTACACACTCACACACGAAGGCCGCGTGTGTGAGGAACAAAGGAAAGCGATCACATGCAACTAAGTTGCAGAATCCTTTTATTTTTTTTTAATATATGTATTTTATTGATTTTTTAGAGAGAGGAAGGGAGAGGGATAGACAGTTAGAAAATCCGATGAGAGAGAAACATCTAAACATCCATCAGCTGCCTCGTGCACACCTCCTGCTGGGGATGTGCCCGCAACCAAGGTACGTGCCCTTGACCGGAACGTGCCCTGGGACCAAACCGGTTAGGGCTGTAGAAGTTTTTATTGTTCAAAGAACTTTTACTTGAGAGATGCAAACAAGTTATTCATATTTTATTCACTTCCATAGATTTTTTAAAATAAAAAATTAATTCACTATTACAAACCACTGTCTTTTAGATAGTTCAGTTCACTCTAAATCTTTATGCAATTTTCAAGCCCGTAGTACAGAAGTGGCTAATTAATGAACACTTTTCTCTTTCGACAAAAATTGTAAATGTATCATTGGAGTAAAATGCATCAAAAATACATGCAAGTCTAGTGCCTGGTGGGCCAGGAGAGCTCAGAAAGCATGCTTCCCGCTCCAGAAACATCCCTGACAACAGAGGACACACTCCATCACTCTTACCAGCGAAGCACACATGTAGGAAAATTGTCACCCATTGCTAGTCAATGTGATGTTTCTTTTTCCATTTCTGTGCAACCAGGCATCAATCATTTGGTGCAATCATAAAGCACATAAAGTACTACTATTTTTCTCTTACAATAGTCAGCTTTTTATTTTTGTTTTCGTGGTTAGTACTGTCATAAATTGTTGGTCTGAGGAGAAACAAAATGATGAGGAATTTCTATAGATCGCCGTTTTTTGGGATAGATGAAAGAAACCCAGCTCAGTTCTGAGCAGAGTATTCCAGTTTGTGGCGTCTGAGTGATAAATTGTGGGAACTTGGGAGAAACCATATGCTCTGTGAAATAAGTGGCTTGCAAATGTGGCCTGGAGATGCACAACAGCCAGGGCTTTGAAAGGCTCACCAGCACATGTGCCCACAGAGCAAGGGTTGCTTATCAGCGTTTCACATACATTTTCAAAAGCTGGGCATCCCAAAGGTCAGCAAGCTTGTGCTTGGTCCAGTCCATACTTCCACGTTGCCATGTCCTCTCCTGTTAGCTCTTAAAGTAACAACAAAGAAATAACCTCCTCCACTTTTTCCCAAATACACCACATTCATTTCTTAAAACGCACAAAAGAGATAAATAATCATGAGCTAGAAAAAGCGTGTTGAGTTATAAAAAATAGGTAGTAATAGCATATAGGACATTTTTTTGTCAAATTCCTCATTCCAGGCTGGCTGGACCCCACCCGTGCACGAATGTCTCAGGTAGTTTCAGAGCAGAGGGGTACCGATCTGCCCAGGCCCCTGGTCTGCATAGAAAAGAGCGAAGAAGGAACTCTTGTAAACCCAGTGGAAAAGGGGTTAATTCCAAAAGCAAAAGCAGGAACTCGATTAGCAATACGCATCGTTCCCACAGAAGGGCAGAGAGGACACACTCTGGGCCTGGAGTCAGGAACACAGTCCAGCCTCGGTTTGTTACAGGCTGGCTTTATTCCCCCCCTTTTCCCCTTTAAAAAAAAGTAATATTGTATGCCGCACAGAATTTGTTTTGAGTATTTGCTGAGATATATGAGAAAGAACTGAGAACCAAAGTAGAACCTGGAGTTGGAATGACCTTGATACTAGATGCAACTCCATGAACTGTTGTACAGGTATGAAGGAAAGATGGGACATTCAACATGACGGTGAACTTCTGAGTGACATTTTAAAAAGCGGGCTTGATTTTACTCTCATTGCACTAACTCTGCACCACAGATACATTTCAAAACTTCTCTCCACAGATCCGGGCAGCTGGAGTGGTTGTGTATGGTTTCCTTAGTTAGTAAAGCCCTCTCTTGGTTAGAATCACCCTATTCCATGATCTTTGCTTTAAGAGAATGGTAGGCAGCAGAGTTGGAGTAATTCATGTGAGCTGTGGGCCTGGATTCTGGTATCTGGACTCAACATTAATAAATCTGGGCCAAGGCAACCCTTCACCAACACCAAAGGACTCGAGATTTATTTTTCTTATTTAATACAGCTCTTAAGAATAAAACAAAGAATTTTGATTGCCACCAAAGGCCTATTTCATTATCACTATAAGGGATACTTACTCTCTCAAAAAAAATTATATACTTTAAAATCTGATTAAAATAATTATTTAGGATGCTTCTCAAACCAGCTATAAAATGAAATATCCTCCAATTTAGGATTGCGGAACTGAAATATTAATCCTTCTTCTTTGAGAAACTCTCAGTCTGTTGAAATCAGCTGTTTTCAGCTGTTTTAGTGCCATCGTTTCTTGAAATCCGCTGCACTGCTTCTCTCTAAGATGCAGGAGTGAACTGCCTGGCCCCCGGGTTGCTCTACAGAAGGGCTTTGCACACGGAGTTGTACCTTGGAAGAAGCAGGGGAGCTTTAAGAAATAGGGATGTTGGCATGTCCCTGGCAGAGACTTTGATTTCTTTAATCTTGAGAAGCGATTTCAGGGGGATCTTTGGAAAAACTTCCTGGGAGCTCTTACTGGGCCGCCCCCGTTGAGAATCCTGGGAGGCCAGAGGGAGGCGGCTGGCGGCAGGAGCCTCGGCGCTGGGCCCACTGCGGGGTCTCCCTCCAGCGGCCTGGCTCCTGGCACTGAGCTCAGAGCACTAGGTGAAGAGTCAGCACGTTTTGTTTCTGCTCTTGAAACATTTTCAAAGTCCAAATATTTGCTAAGCACTGGACATAGAAGAGCAGGTGGCATCTGCTCCCTGTGCTTTGGGCACTTCCTGTCGCGGTGGGGCCCAATCAGGAGGCGTTCCTGTCCGTCCCTGACGGTTGTCAGGCCTTGGGAGGGGTGTGGAGGCGAGGCATGCCTGGCTAGTTCTGCCCCGGGCATCACCATCAGGCTTTTCTGTCTGAGGGAGATGTCCTTTTGTGATGAACATGAAAGGAATGTGGTTCTTGGGGAGGACGCTGGGTTTCCAGTCACTGGTCCCAGGCTGGAGCAGAGGCACTGGGTCCCCCTGTGCTGGAGAGGGGGGGGGGTGGCTTTGCATGAGGCAGTTTGCATCGGAGGACAGTCAATACCTTCAAGGAAAACACTGTGATCTTTGCTCACACCCTGGTCATTCCTGCTCCACTGCTCAGCCCCTTCTGCCCACAACAGAGCCACCGGCCTGCCAGCCTGCGGGGCGGGCAGTGCACACACAACCACGGAGAACCGATGAGGAAGCATGTTCCCATCAGCCACCTGGAGCGATGAAAATAGGAGAGCTCTGCTCCCGAGAGGGACAGAAGAACCAGCCTCCCCTCCTCACACACATGGGACGATTTTTAAAAAACGGGAAAAGTGGCACAGTCGACTAGTGAGAAATCAAAACATTTATTTTGTCTATTAGTATGAACTATTAAATGTCAACCTCCAATACCGTTGGGATATAATAAGAATGTCACACCAGCTCGGTGACTGAGAGTACAACAGGTTCTGTGATGGGACTGACCAGTGCTGACCTGGATGGAGCTTGGTGAGGGAGGGACAGCGGGGTTCTCGGGCAGCCTAGCCGCTGTCCTGGATGAATAAATGCAGAGAGGCCTGTGGTGTGTAAGCTAAACGTGCCTTTGTCATCATTTTCACGTGCAAAAAAGACTCAGAATCTGGTCTTCGTGCCTCTTCCTGTGTAACCCTTTTTATAGCTTTTTAAAAAGAGTGTCTTATCCAAACTCTGATTTAATGATAGTAGCAGTAAAGTGTCACCTAATAAATAATTTCTTTATGACCTAATAGGGCACATTCTGCTAAGAACTTTGTGACTAATGGACACTCAATCTTACAGTCAATGAACACCTAATAAATATGTAGATAAAAATATAAAATACATTGCACTTATGCAATGATTTCCAAAGAATTGATTGTGTAGGATATTAGCTATATTGCTTCATGGTATTGATTCTGGATCAATGGCCTCCAGTTTTTGATGGGCTTAGACATAGCTCAACATTGGTAGAAGCCATCCTAAATATTATAACCACTTACAACATGTCTCTCTTCATGTGTGTGAGTGTGTGTGTGTGTGTGTGTGTGTGTGTGAGTGTGCGGGCTCCTAATGAGGTGGCTGGCAGATCCGCCAGCGATATTTGAGTCTGACCATCCCAATGAGAGCCAGATGCGCCTTCAAGGGCCCAGGAATGCACAGTCAGAGAATCCCCACTGCTTCTCCCGGTCACAGTTCATTTGCAGGAAAGAGTCCTGTTACTGTGTGGCTTGCTGGTATCAAAAACATAAAAAATAACTCTTCCTCCATTTAAAAAAGACCACCCTGAATCTCAATTCCACCATTGGTGATATATTTTATATATATATATATATATATATATAAATATTTTATATATATTATATATATATTATATATATATTATATATATTTATATATATTTATATATATTTATATATATTTATATATATTTATATATATTTATATATATTTATATATTTTTTATATATTTTTTTTAAAGGAAATATTTTTTATTATGTTTTATTGATTTTTTATGGAGAGGAAGTGAGAGGGATAGAGAGGAAGAAACATCAATGAGAGAGAAACACTGATCAGCTGCCTCCTGCACACCCCTACTGGGGATATGCCCTCAACCAAGGTACATGCCCTTGACCAGAATCCAAACTTGGATCTTTCAGTCTGCAGGCTGACACTCTATCCACTGAGCCAAACTGGTTTCTGCAAAAATATTAAATTTTTATTCTTTCATTCATTTAACATCTATTTAAACCCCGGTTTATGCCAGGCGCAGTGCTGACACAGTCACAGTTCACAATGCAGTGTGCATGCTCAGCGTGCTGGCAGCCAGGAAAGTTCCTGGGCTGGAGGTGCCTGGCTCTGCCGCAGGGCCCCCTCCTCGCCCTGAGTCCTCGAAAGAAGCTGGGGCAGGAAGCGGCCGTCAGTTCCTCGCAGATGTGTTTTAAAGATTATCTGTAAGGAGAGCCATAGGCCATGTGGGGAGTAAGGAGTCCTGGGAATACATGTTTGGAGCAAAAGCCTTGTTATGCGAAAGACAGGTTTGTGGAAAGGTGCCTGTGCCAGGAGGCTCACTCCCAGCTGCTGCTCCTGACTCAGGGCTGCCCAGCAGGTCCATGATGGGATATTTATGGCTCCCTGGCTGTTTCCAGAAGCACAGTCCAGCTTTCCCACTGCCACTCGGGGCGGGGAAAAGGCATCCGATCCACGTGTGAGCATATACAGGGATTGGGGAGAAGGGATGTAGGTTACATTTGTAAATATGAAAGTTTATTCCTGTATCATTAATTATTAACTAGTGGCCTGGTGCATGAAATTTGTGCACAGGGTGATGTGGAGGTGTCCCTCAGCCTGGCCTGCACCCTCTCCAATCTGGGACCCCTTGGGCAATGTCTGATTGCTGACAGTCGGACATCCCTCTTGCAATTTGGGTCTGCTGGCTCCTAACCGCTCACCTGCCTGCCTGCCTGATCACTCCTAACCACCCGCCTGCTGGCCTGATCACTCCCAACTGCCTCCCTCTGCTGACCTGCTCACTTCCAACTGCCCCTCCCACCAGCCTGATCATCCCCAACTGCCCTCCCCTTCCTGGCCTGATCACCCCTAACTGCCTCTGCCCCGGCCCTGCCACCATGGCTTTGTCCAAAAGGATGTCTGGAAGGTCTCCCGATCTAATTAGCATGTTACCCTTTTATTAGTGTAGATGATCGTATCACTCCCCATACCAACACCCCCTCAAATGTGTTACTCTACTCCCTCACTTGCCAGCGTATGCATAGATGGGTGAGCGCTCACAGAGAAAGGCCTTCAGGTCCTCTCACCTTTCCCTTCAGCTCAGTCTCTGCAGCAGCTCTGTGGTTCTGTGGGAAGATGAACAAACCCAGACTCAGAGATTTGGATTTTCCAGTTACTAAATCATAGGGTCAGAATTTCATTCTAATTCCCTCAGAGTCATTTATGAGTTTAATGTGAATGAAAAGGTTTAAATCACAAAAACAAACTAGAAGATAACATAAAAATAGGGGAAAAGATACTTCTTGTACAGTGGAGTTTTTAGATCATATAGGACACAATCAAGATGTTAACAATAGGAGAATAATTAGCTCATTTTGCTAAGTTTTCTTAATATAATATGCAATTATCAAGACATGATAGAAATGAATATACTTAGTTAAAAATCTGTTTGTGAGAATGCTAAGATTAATAGATATATTACTCATTTTTTTGTAGATAATAGAGCTTTTATATTATACTACAGGCCCGTTGCATGAAATTTGTGCAGGGGAGGGTAGTGTGTCCCTCAGCCCAGCCTATACCCTCTCCAATCGGGGACCCCTGGTAGGATCGGGCCTAAACAGGCAGTCAGACATCCCTCTCACAATCCAGAACTGCTGGCTCCCCACTGCTCACCTGCCTGCCTTCCTGATTGCCCCTAACCACTTCTGCCTTCCAGCCTGATCACCCCCTAACCACTCCACTGCCAGCCTGATTGACGCCTAACTGCTCCCCTGCTAGCCTGTTTGCCCCTAACTGCCCTCCCCTCTAGGCCTGTTTGCCCCTAACTGCCCTCCCCTGAAGGCCTGGTCACTTCTAACTGCCCTCCCCTACAGGCTTGATCCCTCCCAATTACTCTCCCCTATAGGCCTGGGTCCCCCACAACTGCCCTTCCCTACAGGCCAGGTCACCCCCAATTTTCCTCCTCTGCCAGCCTGGTCAACTCCCCTGCATGGTTGATCACCCCCAACTGCCCTCCCTTGCAGGCCTGGTCTCTCCCAATTTCCCTCCCATGCTGGCCATCTTGTGGCAGCCATCTTGTGTCCACCTGGGGGCAGCCATCTTTGACCCAATGGGGGTGGGCATCTTGTGTATTGGAGTGATGGTCAATTTGCATATTACTCTTTTATTAGATAGGGTATTTATATGTGAATATATACATGTTTTATATGCAGACCTTGATGCTGTGTTCCTATGTGTAAATATCTTTGTGTATGTGAGTGTAAATCTTGACAAATAGAAAAATGTAAAGAACTTGGAATAGCACAGAGTAGTAACAGATGTTATTATTAATTTCACATCTTTATAAAATTTTTATTTAAGAGGTTTTACATAAAAAGCTGAGAAAAAGAAACAACCTATAAGTAGATAGCATTTGAAGGACTGGATATGGGCAAAGTGAAGGAGGTTATTTGTCTAAACTCATACAGCTTGTTTTAGAAATGTATTTTTATTGATTTCAGACAGGAAGGGAGAAGAAGAGAAATAGAAACATCAATGACGAGAGAGAACCATTAATTCACTGCCTCCTCATACCTTCTACTAGGGATCAAGCCTGAACCCAAGAAATATGCCCTTGACTGGAGTTGAACCCGGGATCCTTCAGTCCGCAGGTTGACACTCTATCCACTGATCCAAACCAGCTAGGGCTAACCTCATATACTTTTTTTTTTTAAGTGGTAGTTTTAGAGATATTTTTAGTTTATAGTGCTTTCTAGTAATTCTCAAAGAAAGAGGGATTATTTTTTAAATGTTAGAGTTTTTAATTTCCAAATATCATAACATGCTTGAACGGGAAGAGTGCTCCATGGAAACATGCAGTCATTCACGAAAGGACACACATGCCATTGTCTGCACGACACTGGGTTACCTCTCGTGCGCTGGTGAGAAAATGCCAGCCTAGAAAGGAAGACAGACTTTGCCTCTTGTTTGGAGGCTGGCAAACCAGAAGAGAGAGTAAGTTTACCTGCGGGAATGGTGCATGGATGGATAGGTTTCAGATGTGCCTCTCCAAGACATAGGAAGGGGGAAAGGATCGAGGAAATTTGAGCAGTGGGGACCAGCCGTGACGTCTAGCAGGAGTGAAAACATTAGAGATAGTGGTATGATCTCTGCCATAGCTGTTGCCACGTTTATTAGGCACTCGGCGGGGCATTTTTATGTTGCCTCTTTAATTTTCACCTTGAACTTATGAGTAGCTCCTGGTGACATTAAGGAATTTTCAGATGTGATACTGCCTAAGAAATTTTCAGTTAAGGGACGTGCCCAGAGTTCAGTGATATGATCATAAATGTTCAGCCACCAGCTCTGTGGAAAATAAATGTATTCATACAAACCTCACACTACATCAGTGATTTTTGCTCTGATTGCCATCCTTATCTTTATTCTATGTATAATCTGAGGATAGATCTCACCTCTCCTGTTCCCAGACAGATTTACTCTGGAAAGAAAGAAGAGAAATTATAAATGATGTTAAGTTTTTGATCTGAGAATTAAAAGGAGTTTTGTCTTCAACTTAGAAAGGTAGATTCTGGGGAGGTCCAGTTTGGGTGGAAGGAAGTCAAGAGTACAGGTTTGGACTTACTATGTTACACCATAAAGATCATTGTATGTACATGTTTCAGATTCAAGAGGGGGGGGTCTGGTCGAGACTATAAATGTGGGATATAGTATATAAACTCATAACTATGATTGAATAAAGTCACCAAAGTGGTGAGTAAAGAATAGAACCAAGAAGTGAGATGGGGTGCCAAAACCGGTCTGGCTCAGTGGATAGAGTGTCGGCCTGCGGACTGAAAGGTCCCGGATTCAATTCCAGTCAAGGGCATGGACCTTGGTTGCGGGCACATCCCTATGGGATGTGCAAGAGGCAGCTGATCAATGATTCTCTCTCATCGATGTTTCTAACTCTCTCTCTCTCTCTCTTCCTCTCTGCAAAAAATCAATAAATATATTAAAAAAAAATAAAATCAATAGGTAATTAAAAAAAAAAAAGAAGAAGAAGAAGAAGTGAGATGGGGTTCGGGATTGACAGAAGTGAGATGATGAAAGCCCAGTAAAATACCTCGAGGCTGCAGTGAGGCAGGAAGTTAAGGGAGAAAAATAGATCAAGGGGGAGAGGGTGACCATCTTTGATTAATGCTCTAGATAAAAAATTTTAAATGAGGGCTGTGAATTTACTATTGGATATTTGACTCTGTTGACTTATGAGTTTGCCAACCACTGACCCAGACTAATACAAAGTGGGAGAGATTGTAGCATGCTTGTATTGGAGTTAAACAGGAAAGAAAGAGGGGAAATTTGTGAGGTTATAAGTTTTAGTTGGAGACGTGGAATGAGCTTTATTGCACGAATGAAGATTGGAATTATTTGCTCAGAGTAACCCTGATATTTCATTGAATAATTTTAGCAATAAAGGCTACATGGTTTAATTCATATCCAGTAAGGGAAAGAGATAGTAGACTGATTTTTTTTTTTTGTCTGTAAGTTGTTATTGATACTGAAGAAACTTCCTAAAAGTCTTTCTCTTATGTCTTATCAGACCAAGTTGATTAGAAACTTATTCTTTTAAACAAAAAATCTTTATTGATTTCTGAGAGGAAGGAAGAGGGAGAAAGAAAAACATCAATAATGAGAGAGAATCATTGATCAGCAGCCTCCCGTTCGCCCCAACTGAGGATTGAGCCCACAACTGGGCCATGTGCCCTAAATGGGAATCAAACCATGACCTCTTTGTTTCACAGGTTGACTCTGAACCACTGAGCCACATTGGTTGGGCAAAATTCATTCTTTAATCCAGTCACTGGCAGAGGGGATAAGTTTGTCATGTGCGTCTTAGAATAACTAGGTTCGGCTTTTCTCACAAACTTGTGTTGTGGGGCTTGGCAAGCTGGATGTTGAGGAGTCAGCCACAGTCATTATTCCAGTTAAATGTTTAATTAGTCTATCCTAGTCTTGATGAGTGAACAGGCAATTCTGTTCGCATGATGTGCTATCAACTGTCTGGTTTTCCTTTTATATCGAGAATGCACGCTGGGAGAGACAGCCCGGAAACGAGTCAGGTGATGCCTCCCTCCGTGTGTGTGGAAAGCACCAGCACACTCCTAGGCGTGGGCAGGTGGATGCATAACTTTCGGGTAAAGAAGGTTGAGATGAGAAATAAAAACGCCACAGAAGGATAAGTTCCAGATGCCTGCTGAGCACATTCCCCAGACACACAACAACGTGCTGCCTATCAATGGGACTGCGGAGAGCTTTTCATGAGCAGTTGCCTGGCAACCAAAACACCAACAAGCACTGCCAACTCATGAAAAGCTTAGGGCCAGGCCATTGTGCTTTCTCCTTCTTTAAAAATCTTGGACAGCCGCTGACTTCCATTATTTACGTAATTAAAAACAAAATCTGCATTAGAGTTCTCCAAAGGAGCAGAACCAGTAGGATATAAAAGACTTAAGATGGAGGTTGAGGCATCCCACCATTTGCCACTTGCAGCCTGGAGACCCCAGAAAGTGGGTGGGATGATTCCGTCTGAGTCCCAGTCTGAGGAGCGGGGAGCCAGTGATGGACATCCGGTCAGAGGGACAGAAATGAGGTGCCTGAGCTCTGAGTGAGGCAGGAAGATCGGGCTAAATTCTCATGGCCGCCATCTTTGGTTATTGTCTGGCCTCCACTGAATTAGATGATTATTTTATTTCCCATGAAATAATTTTTCAAGGCCTTACCACTACTTAGAACTATTGGTTATATCTTGAGGCATTATAGCATGTTAATCAAAGCTGTGAATTCAGGACCAAGGCTTTAGTTTTGAATTCTGATTTTGCCACTCAGTAGTGATAATCTTGAATAGGATGTGTAACAGTCTCTGTATTTCGTTTCCTTGTGCATAAAATCCAAAGAGAAGTAGTGTTCACTCTAAAGAAACGTTGTGAGGAGTGATGAGAAGAGTGCTCGGCACATGTGAGAGTTTGTTTTTAATTAGCGATTGCTATCACTTCTGGCCCTTATTTTATAATGTAAGTCCAAGGAAAAGAGGGTTCATATAATAAGATCAGTTGACTCTAAACTACTTTTGTTCAGTTTATTAATTTTATTTAGAATTTTTGTAATGTACATATATATATGTGTATATATACATATATCAGAGATGGATTAATGTAGAACATCAATCAGAAGTGGTTTCTGTTGAGCCTGATCCATAATTTTGCTCAAGGGTACATCACTGCACACTGGTGTGAGCGTCTGTCTGCCTACCACGGTAGTACTTCCATTGGCTTATCCATGTAAACCTTGGCTCTTTGAAGACAGAGAGGAATTTTCCAAAGCAACGCTCCTTTGACATAGTGCTTTACTTCACCGAGAACCCGGAGGAGAGCAGGAGCTCTGACTTGATGATGCTCTTTGCGCTGGGCAGCCGGACTTGGACTTGGAGGGCAAGTGAGGGACCAGTTGATGAGCTGGGAACAGTGAGGTCCTTGGGAATGGTGTGTGGGTGGAACAACGGAAGGGGCAGCTGGGCCTGGAGCTTACTGGGAAGACCACAGTGGGAAGACCACAGTGTTTGGGGTGAGTGGTACTGAGATAAAATGTGGCGAGTGACCGTTTCCAAATTCACACTCAGAGTTGACAAAAGGCAGCTCCAGGAAGTGCTGATGTGTGCATTTGGGAAAATTGTTTAGAAATTATTCATTTTGTTTAGACCCAGACACAGGATCCGAGCTGGAAGGAACTGAAAAATTCTGTCTCCAAAATCATCCAAAACAGATGATGGTTGTCTATGCTAATGACAAAGCCTCCCACGGGAGATTTCCCACAATGCAATGGAACTCCAGGCTCTATGAGACAGCCATCATCAGCATATGTTCATGTTAGAGGTTATTAAAGCAAATATGGGAGCACTGGAATTTACTAAATTTACATTTGCATCAAACTGGACAATCTTACATATCGTACTTTCTCTTGCCCTGATTTATAGTTATCGATTTAAAGTTAAAAAAAAAATCCTTGCTTTGTTTTAAATTAGAGAATGCAGGGGGTTAGTGCCTCCCTCATTTGTCCTGCTGGCTTTAATGTCCTGACTTTTTGTTCTCAAAAACTCAGATTTAGAATTAGGTCCCGGGCCAATTGCATTCTCTCGCCAGCCATGAAAATTGTTCAGGGATGGAAAACCATAATGAAGTTAAGATGTTGCCTTGTCTGTCATCTTTAATTATTTTCTTACTGGGTTTTGCAGAGGAGGTAGAAATGGAAAGAATAAAGAGGGAAAATATCAAAGGGACAAATTAAAAAAAGAAAATAAAAAAGAAGCAAAGACCAAAGAGGCAGAATAGGGATATGTCAAAACAATTCTGAGGAACATGTCTTCTAGAAAATTAATATCATAATCAAACAATTTGTTTGGAGCCTGAACATCCTTTTCTAAGCGAGGGTCATTGCCATCTTTGTCACGAGGCTTTCAGTCCAGAGCTTGGACCACCGACTCACTTCCACATCTACCTTTCCGGAAGTTTCTAGAGGTAGACTAAACAGATATGTTGGCTCCACAGGGCCATCATGTTACATCTAATGAGAAGTCCTGAGAAGCCAGGAGAGCGGAGTCCTAAGGATATAAAACACAGGGAAGCTTTTTTGTTTTGTTTTTGCTGGTGGTTAACACTGAGAAATAAGGAATAGCATGGCGGTTCCTCTTAAGAAAACCCCTAATGAACATTCCTGCTCCCGTTACAATGTTTTGATTCCTTCATGTGAAATCTGTTTCTTGCCGCTGTCCAGTGAACACTTCCATCCTTGTCTAGCTGGCCATCCTTGGACGACACTCACATATCTTTCCTCCATCCATAGATCCCGAAGAGTGGCAGTAAATATATTTTAAGAATGAGTTCCTGGACACAAGAGAGGGTTCCGCAGCCAACGATAGAAACAAGCGGTCATCTGAAGGAGCAAAGGCTGGTGAATACAGCGGGTGGGTTCATACTTCCCAGGCAAGATCTTTCAACGTGTCTTTAACTGGTTTGAAGTGTGTGATGGTGCATCATCATGAAGCAAAATTATTTTGCCGTGTCTTCTGGCCCATTCTGGTCGTTTCACAATCAAAGTGTGGTTCAAATTGAGTATTTGTTGTCAGTAGCGATCAGTAGTAATGGTTTCACCTGGTTTTAGAAGCTCACAATACACCACACCTTCCTGATCCCACCTAACACAGAGCAATGTCTTCTTTCTGAAGTGATTTGGCCTAGCATTCGATGTTGATGGTTGACCTGGATCAACCCATGATTTTTGTGCGTTTGGGAATCTCAAAGTAAATCCACCTTTCATCGCCAGTCACATTTTGATGCAAAAAAGACTTTCTTTCGTGCCGTTGAAGCAACATTTTACAGATGACTTTTCAGTTTTCCATTTGTCTTTTGTTTAGTTGATGTGGCACCCATTTTCCTTCCTTTAAAATCTTTCCCGTTGCTTGTAAACGATCGGAAATTGTTTGCTGAGCAACATTTACTCTTCCTGCAAGTTGTTTCTGAGTTTGACCCGCAACTTCATCCAATAATGCTTATAAGTGTTTGTCAAACTTTTTCGGTTGACCTGGACGTTCTTTGTCTTTCACATTGAAATCCTCACTTTTAAAGCATTTAAACCAGCATTCACAAGTATCTTGAGATGGAGCATGTTCACCATGAGCTTCCAAAAGTATACGATAACTTTCAGCAGCACTTTTCTTCAAAATAAAGTAATGAATTAAAACTTCCCCAAAGTGCTCTTTTTTTTTTTTGGCATGAAATTCGACATTTTTAAACATAAAAAAAATCTATGATGTTAACACCTTCAGCAAATTTGACATATAAAGTTTTGAAGTTTGCTGTCAATGCAACAAAGTAGCATACATATCATATTGCATATATACATCAACATATGTGTAACTCTATTAAAAAAAAATAAAATCCGCATTATAAACTGTCACTGGTGCTTCACTTTGGCATTTGAGGAATTCTTGAGCTAGCCTTCCTGCTCCCAGGTATGAATCACAAAGGAAAGCTGGGTTTTCAATGGGATCCATCAACTCGCATGAGGCTCTGTCAGCCCTTCCTCCCAAAAGGAAACGTGTCTGATAGCAGTTATGTTGAGTCAAATCAAATCTGTTTATCTACGTGAATTGTTAACCAAGGAATCCTAGACTTCTGAGGAATACTTAACAGCCTGGAAGAAAAGGACCAAGATGGACAAACAGAACAACAAATCCCATACATAGAAACAGTACAGGAAATAGTAGAGAATTTAAAAACTCTAATATGTGTCCTTAGAGATATTTGAGATAATATATCCTCCATGAAGCAAAACAAGTTATTAGGGAACAGGAGTAGTCATAGACCAAGAATGATTCTTAAAAACTGAAAATATGCAGAAAGTTTACAAAATAATAGTAGAGATATAATTTCTTAAAAAGAGTTATGGGGCTGGAAATAACATTGAGCAAAATGAGCAGACAGACCTCAACAGAGAAAAGATGGAGCAGAGTGGCCCTGAGGATGAGAGCAATCAAATGCGTGGCTGGTCCTCGGAGGCCACAGGGAGGAGGAATATTTGAGTGAGAAAATGAGGGTGTGAGTCCTGAAAAAACTGTGGACTCAGCTTTCGGAGGAGAGGGGCCAGTCTCTGCAAAGGCCAGAGGTGGAGGTTGGAGGAATAGCAAGGAAGGGACTTCAGCTGGACCTGTGGGGCCCACAAGGAGGTGTTTGGACAGGAGATAAGACAGCAACAGGGGCTTTGTATCTGAATTATGGGGTTGGAAATAAAGTTGAGCAAAAAGAGCAGACAGGCGTCACAAAAGGAAAAGATGGAGAAGAGTAGCACTGAGAATGAGGGTGAGGGCAGGTGTGGCTCAGTGGATAGAGTGTTGGTCTGTGGACTGAAGGGACCCAGGTTTGATTCCAGTCAAGAGCATGTACCTTGGTTGTGGACATAATCCAGTTAGGGAGTATGCAGCAGGCAGCTGATCGATGTTTCTCATTGTTGTTTCTAACTCTCTATCCCTGTCCCTTCCTCTCTGTAAAAAATCAATAAAATATATTAAAAAAAGAAAAAAGAAAGAAAGGAAAGAAAGAAGGGAAGCAACAAAGCCAGATTTTCCTTTCCTTACTGACGTGGCCAGCGCACCCAGGCAGCCGCTGGAGGCTGGAGGCAGAGGAATAAGTCACTCTGACCTACTTTTTAAAAGGCTGACGCCGGTTGCTATTCTTAGTTGAAGTATGTTTTGAATAAGTTCTTGTTTTCATGAAGACGATGTGGGTTATGCTCCGAGTTCTTGAGTGTTTAAGGCTGTCTTTCTGCTGCTTCTACTGAGTGGGTAGCCATGTCTTGGGTTCCGAAGTTTTCCCCTGAAAAGCCAGTCCATATCATGCTAGTACCTTCCAGCACTTACTGTGGTACAGGAGATGTGGCATTTGTGTGTGTGTGTGTGTGTGTGTGTGTGTGTGTGTGTGTGTAAAATGTTTATTGTATCATTTTAGAGAAGTCTCTGTTGTTACTTACCTTGGAACCTCAAATATTTCACCAGATCATACCTAACGAGTGGGTAGAAGGAGCGGACACAGGAGGAGCGGCCTGCCATCAGCGGCCAGACATGGGCGCAGAACACACTCGTGAGCATGCGGTTCAGCCATGTCCTCGCTGTGCACGGGAGGCAAATGGGGAGACCTGTCAGGACCCTGAGAACCCCCCAACCAGCATTCCTCAGGAGAGGCTCCATCCTTTCAACACCACGGGGAGGGCCTCCAGCTCTGGAACAGAGCGAGGGAAGAATGAGCCCAGCTTCAGGGACGGCCTGGGGATAAGGGCGGTGAGTCAGGCCCCGGATCTTTCTTGTTTAGTCTTGTTGGACACGGAAGGACGAGCCTGGTCCCTGCAGACATAAAAGGAGGGAGCAGCTGGTTCCCTTCTCCCCCGGTGACCGAGGAGGCAGACATGGGCCCCGGGGGTAATTCCCTGGGGGACCGAGGCCGGGCAAGACCCGGTGTTCCTGTGACGTAGGCACGGCAGGCCACTCTTTTTCTCCAACGGGTATTCTGGGATGTTTGGGCCTTAGAAGAAGCATTTCCACCCCATTTCATGATAAAAGAGAACCAAGTTCTGTTTGAACAAAATTAAAAAAAAAAAAATAAGCAGGAGGAAAAAGCCACATTCAGCATGTTAACAATGACACGCAGCCCAGTGAGTCACCCCTCTCCGCTCCTCTTTGAAAACTCTGGGGCTCTAAAAGTGAAAACAGTGTTGGTGGGAGCAGATCGTTTTAAAGATCCCTGAAGTTTGAAGTTACCTAGAACTTGCAGAAGGTGACCAGCCCACGTGTCTGGGAGGGAAATGAGAGCGTGGTCTGTGAGGCCTGAAGGAGGTTAGCTCCTGGCTCGTGGAGGAGAGACTGTCCTTAACGGGTCTCAGCGCCCTCGGGGGCCTTCTCTCCAGAGTGGTTCTGGTCACCTCGGGGTGAGGAGCGACTCTCTGTTCCTCTCACCTGCCCGAGCGCGCGTCTCCATCGGCACGTGTTCTGACAACTCATTTCTCTCATCTGTGCAACGTGTCTGATGTTTGGCGAGGCCAGTGCTCCTGAAGCCTCTGCTCTCCCCAGTTTGGGCTGGACTCTCTGTCACTCTCAGGAAGGTCTCCCAGTCCAGCCACAGTTCAGAGGCAGGGCTGGGTCTAGCATAACTTGACTTCTCCGTCAAATCTGGAGCGAAGAGAGGCCTGCTCCCGAGAGCGCTGGCAGGCTCCCTTTCGGTCCTCGCCAAGAAACCATTCTCACACGATTTCAGCGTGTCCAGTTCAACCCAGGTCAGAAACCAGAAATGCAAAACATTCGCCCATGTTTCTAGACCATCAGCCATGAGCAGATCCCTGGGTGGCTGAGAATGTATTTATTTAAGCATGATTGACCCGGCCTGATGGTTACAGAGGGTGTGGGGAGAGGAGCGCCCACAGAGAATGGTTCTGTAAGGCAAACAATCCAAGTTCTTCTGTTAAAATATTTCTAAGTCTTATTTTAGTTTTTTGGAATTTAGTAAGAATTCCATTGTGCTTTAGATTTAAAAAGCCTAAGTGTCCACCAGCAGATGAGTGGATAAAAAGCTGTGGTACGAGCACACCATGGAGCACTACGCAGCTGGAAAAAGAAGGACCTCTCGCCCTGTGAGGCAGCATGGAGGGGCCTGGAGTGTACCACGCTGAGTGCAATAAGCCAGGCAGAGACAGACAAGTATCTCATGATCTCACTCACATGTAGAATCTAATGAACAAATTAAACTGAAGAACAAAAAGGAGCCAGAGATATTGAAGCATGGAGCAGACTGACGCATTTCAAAGGGAAAAGGGTCTGGGGACAGAAAGAGGTTAACCAATGAACCAATATGTGAAAATGCATAACCCATGGACACAGACAATGGTTTGGGAAAGGTCTGGGGAGGAGATGGGACAGGGTGGAGGGGGTCAGAGGGGAGAAAGAGCAGGGACATCTGTAATACTTTCAACAACAAAGAGAATTAATCTCTCAATCAATTACAAATAGTTAATTTCTTGATTGAATAAACGTATTGGTGAAAAGGAACATGCATTTGCTTTAAACAACAAGGAGCTCTTCGGGCGTGGTACGTATATGACCCCCGAAGCAATGGGCCAGGAGGACGAGGTGTTACCTGTGCTTTAACTGGTAGCGATCACTCCCTTCTTTTGCTCGAGATTGGAGCAGAAGTGGAACTCCCAAGAAGAAAGCTAGGTGAGTCCACTGGCGTGAGCCCTGGTGACCAGCCGGCGCAGGAGGGGTCTGGGTGCATGTTGTGGGGGTTTCTAATTTCTTACCCAATTTGCCATCCTGGTGAAGTACAACACAAGGTTGTTTTTCAACTCGAGAACTTCCTTAGGGAAGTGGGGGGCAGGGACAGGCAATCTGCAAGTTTACTGGCAGTTCCTATCTAATTTCATCATTGTTTTAATTTAATTCAAATATGTCTGACACATTCAAAAAGTGTCTATTTTAGGCAAAACTGAAGAGTCTTTGTTGGTAATCTCTGAGGACTGAACTGGTTCCAGTGGAATCATCAGAAACTCTTTCCTCCCTCTTCTCTGTTTCCCCTCTTTCTTCACTGAGACCTCTTATTTGGGCCAAATGTGTTGTGTTAGCGACTTCTCCCGGGCCCCTAAAAGCCCGTGGCCAACTCTGAACATGGCAATTCTTCTCTGTTAGCAGATGCAGTATGACCATGGGCTGGTGGACCACAGTGGTCAAAGCTGACCACTGAGGCTTTTCATAGAAACAGACCAACCTCGATCTCCACTTTTTCAATCTGAAAATGTAGCTATCCTTAGTAATGATCAAAATTGATTTCTAAAATTTACATGTCAAATGTGAACATCTCTGCATTGTCTTTACGTTGCTAGTGCTAGTGCTTATTCACCCACACTAATGGCTTTTTAGAAATGAGTTGGGTTCACCCACTTGGGAGTGGGTTTTCACGGACTGATATTGGCTCTCAACTTTCATATTACTTCATTTATTACATTATTAAATCAAGTCTTACTTGAGAAGCCAAGAAAATGTTTTATCCTGCAACCCGGTTGCCTCCCTAGAGTTTCTTAGCTCATTTTCCTTCGGTTAACTCTGTGTGTGCTGCGCCTTCCGAAGTCTTAAGTAAGATGGTCCACGTAGGCTGGGCACCCGGTTTCAGGTGGAATCGGCAAAGACAGTAAAAACCAAAAAAGACCCCAGATCATCTCTCTTCAGCTTCTGCTTTCTGGAGGCAAGGTCAGCCGTGCAAGGCTTAGCTCAGCACCCATTGTGGATGAACTCTGGAAAACTGTTGGGCATATGGAAAAAACTGGCCTGCCTCTTCAATGACCTATTCATTGGCTTTTCTATCTGTAGGGCTTTCCAACAATGTAACATGGCAAGAGGGGGTTCTGCTCTTGGGGAGTTGTATGGCTAAGTCATGCTGGAGCTAAAGATGCTCTGCTTTGACTGACACCAGGAATCTTTCACTCCCATCAAGATACATAAATAGGTTGCATATTCATATGTGTTCACATCTTCCCATGCATTTGGATTTATAAATAGAGCAAATGAATACCCTTAGACAATAATAAACTGAGCTTTCCTTCCCTCTCTCTCTCTCTCTCTCTCTCTCTCTCTCTCTCTCTCTCTTTGGTTATCTCTCTCTCTCTTTGGCTATTATTTATTTTTATTTTGGGTCAATAGAACTGTAGAGGTTTCAGTGTGTATTTCTATGACACATGATCTGTGCATTGCATTGTGTGCTCACCACCCAACCCACTGAAATCCACCAATGTCTTGCCAGTTGGTTTAGTTTAGATCAAGTTTTTTGTTTGTTTGTTTGTTTGTTTTTTTTAAATTGAGTTAAAAATACATACAACCTAGTGTTTTAAAACCCACACTTCCCGAAAAGTCATTACTACTCTCTCTAACTTATAGTGTTAAGGGTCTTGTGAAATCAATCAATTTGGAAATCTTATATGTATGAAAAATCCCATATGGAAAACTTTTTAAAGGGTTTTTAATTGATTTTTAGAGAAGAAGAAAGGAAGAAGGAAGGAGAGTGAGAAGCATTGATGTGAGAGAGAAACATTGATCTATGGCTGCCTCAGGTACGTCCCCTACTGGGGATGGAGCCTGCAACCCAGGCATGTGCCCTGACTGGCAATAGAACCCCTCAGTACATGGGTGACGCCCAACCCCACTGAACACACAGCCTCAAATCATCTGCATTCTACCTTGGTCAACGCAACACACATGTTCCTAGCTTATGCTTGAGGAAGTGATGGCTACTGACCTCAATTTTTGGCCTCTCATCTCTTGGGTAACTCTGTGTAGAGCAATAAAAGTGCTTTTACTACCTTTTCCCGGGAAGTGCATTCTTACTGAATTTAAGACCAGAGGTTTATCTTAAAAGTTCACAACTTTGTTTTTTAAAACAAATAAGAGCAGATAAGGGTAACTTGTAATCAGAGATGCTTCTGAATACAGCCGAGGTTACAAAGGTTGCATTTTCTTTTCCAGCCAAATGAGCCATTTGCTCCCATTCCCATGTTCCTCTATCTAAAAGGGAGGCAAGCTGCATATGCCTCGCTGTCAGCTTTTCCAGAAACACTCGCAAATACTTTCCTTATGCTGCAAACTACACCCTTGACTCAGTGCTTCACCCAGAAGACATTATTCATTTCAAAACAACACAGCTGCGATTCAGACTTCATGTCTGATACCTTTCCTCCCCAAGTTAGGATGCAAAAGTAGGCCAACATATTGAGAGAAGCACTTTAGTACAGTTTATTGAGAAAGAACCCGTCAGTAAAGTCAACTTTTGAAGGCTGAGAAGAGGGGGGTTCCTCTTGTTAGGAGGGGACTCGCGATCGTTGTAATATATATGAAACAGGATAGACAATGTTTTTAGACTTAAACATACTGCTGACTCAATTGGTTTTTCATCCTTAAATATCACACCCTTTATACAATGTGTAACCAAATACGTCAATCAGTTGGTTGATTCTCATCTTTTTTTCTTCACTCAGTGGTTAATGGTGAAGGGTCGTGTCTTGTAACATGAAAGTTTATGAAATAGTTCATGAAGCAGATGGCATCATTGGAGCAGAGCTGAAATGTGGAGCTGGAGTTTATGGGAGGTGTGAGAGCTGTGGGTGAACCATGCATCTGGCTGTAGGAGAGGGATACAGCCCAACAGGCGGAGAGCTTGGTATCCAGAAAGCAGTTGGACGGAGGTGATTCCATTAGAAGTTAGTATCAAAGAGGTTCCGAAAGTAACACTCAATTTTCATGAGGCCAATAAAACACTGTTCCACGAATTTCTGTGGAAAATAACATACAAAGGTCAGACATATGCCTCAAGGTGGTCTTTCCTAAACAAACATGACATTAGTCACTTGGATCAAAGATAAAAAAAATCACAAGATTTCAGCAATGGCAAAGGAGACGTGGAAAAGTAAGGCAGTGGCACCCTGCTAGAGAATGTTCTGGACTTTCTTGGCACGATCTCTTACTCCAAAGGGAAGAAAAAATGATTCTAGTAAATTGGGGTCCGAGACAAGGGTGTGTTCCCACCTCCATAAAAGTAAAAGATGAGAGATCAACTGCAGCACTGACTTCATGCGGTTCTAGATTTTGCAACTGTACTTTAATCTCTGCCAGAATCAGTTGCAGTGTACACGTGCAGAACAGTGGGCGAAACATGGGAGAAAAGGAAATTAAACAGAAAAGCAGCAGGATAATGAAAGGACCTAGAAAATCTCTGAGACACTTCTTGTTTCTGATAATGATGGCCTAGGGCAGTGGTCGGCAAACTCATGAGTCAGCAGAGCCAAATATCAACAGCATAACCATTGAAATTATTTTTGAGAGCCAAATTTTTTAAACTTAAACTTCTTCTAACGCCACGTCTTCAACCTAGACTCGCCCAGGCTGAAGGGGCCAAAGGACTGAATGTGGCTCATGAGCCGCAGTTTGCCGACCAAGGTTATTCATCCTGCTGGAAGCAACTTAACACTTAGGTAAAAGACTGAAAAATAAAGTTTCCTCCAAGAAACCCTTAAGAAAACAGCAAGCTTGCAAACAATTACCAATGGCAAAGTAAAGGGAATGCCAGAAATCAAGAGTCAGGCAAGCGAGAAGCTCCTTTTGCCCTGTAGGCCCTTGTTGACCTAGAAAATAAAAAACAGAAACAAAAACTGCTTTATGATGGAGGGGACAGAATTCAAACTGAGGGCACATGGAAGTGGAGAGTCCGACAGGAGAAAGTTGATATCTTGGACTCTAAGGGCTACACACTCCAGATTAAAATAAGCCGAAGGAGAACCAGTCTTTTCATCTACACTAATAAAAGGGTAATATGCTAATTAAACCAGGAGACCTTCCAGGTGTCCTTCGGGACAAAGCCATGGTGGCAGGGCTGAGGCAGAGGCAGTTAGGGGCATTCAGGTCGGTGGGGGGGTAGGGGGCAGTTGGGGGCAAGCAGGCTGGCAGGCAGAGTGATTAGGGGCAATCAAGGAGGCAGGTAGGTGAGCGGTTAGGAGCCAGCAGTCTCGAATTGAGAGAGCGATGTCAGATTGGAGAGGGTGCAGGCTGGGCTGAGGGAATTTCGTGCACTGGGCCACTAGTATAATTATAATCCAGGATTCTATCCATTGGTGTTCTAAGAAATTTGAAATTTTGGCATGGTTTAACTTGGACATGGACAGGTAGTATTCCTAATCATTTGTCAGAAAAGAATACGAATCATGTCTATAAAAAGGGATCTTCTCTTAGGGACAAATTTTTAAAAATATAACCAGTAATAGAAGATAATTGGTCACAAGGAAATGACTGTGAACCAGAAGAAACAAGATAAAAACGAAGCCACTGTAAGGAATTCTGATTGTCAAATTATTAGATGTAGACTAAGAAATTATTCTCTTTACTGTAATTAAGAAAAAAAGACAATATTTTGGATATTAACCCTTTATCAAATGTATCATTGCCAAATACATTCTCCCACACAGTGGGCTCCCTTTTCATTTTGTTGATGCTTCTTTGGCTGTGCAGAACCTTTTTATTTTGATACTAGAGGCCTGGTGCATGGATTCATGCACTGGTGGGATCCCTTGGTCTGGCCTGTGGGGATTGGGATGAAACCCATGCACATAAGATCTTTGGTTAATCTCTTTCCGCCCTCCCCCCTCCCTCTTGAGATTCACAGTCTATTCCATGTTTCCATGCCTGTGCGTTGAGCATCTGCCCCCTGGTGGTCAGTGCACATCAGAGTTACCAGTTGAATGGTCAAACAGTAGGCGGACAGTTAGCTTTTTAGCCTTTTGTATATATAGTCCCATTGCTTTATTTTCTCCTCAGTTTTCTTTGCCTTAGGAGATGTATCCATAAACACACTGCTATGAGAGATGTCTGAGATTTTGCTGCCTATAGTTTCTTCAAGGATTTTTATGATTTTACAACTTACATTTAAGTCTTTTATCCATTTTGAGTTTATTCTTGTGTATGGTGTAAGTTGGTGCTCTAGCTTTTGTTTGTTTGTTTGTTTTTGCATCTCCAGTTTTCCCAACACCATTTATTGAAGAGACTGTCTTGACTCCACTGTATGCTCTTGGCTCCTTTGTCAAATATTGAGTGTAATGTTTTGGGTCAATTTCTGGGTTCTCTGTTCTGTTCCATTGATCTACATGCGTGTTCTTGGGCCAGTACCAGGCTGTTTTGATTACGGTGGCTTGGTACTATAGCTTGAAATCTGCTGTTGTGATTCCCCCAACTTTGTTTTTCTTTCTCAGGATTGCTCACTTTGCCACAGCATGTCAGGCCACATGACCGATCTGCTGGCTCTACATTTGGCATCGACGATTCTTCTAAAATGAGGACTTTCCCCTGTTTGACTATATACCAGGGCTCCCTCAGAGATGTCCTGGCAAGGACGCTCAGTTGGTATGAAATCACCTCATAGATCAATTACTTCTCCAAAAACCTCACTCCTTTGGCATTCTCGGTTTATCTGACCTGCTCGTCACATTCCAGGCCACTGTCCAGAAAGGGGAGGCTTGTACCTATGACTCTTGCCCACCAGCCGTCCGTCCACCCTCTAGTTTGTGTTACCACCACTTTGGAGACGGGACGCGGCTGGCTGTGCTCCAGGGTCTCCTCTGCTTACTGGAGAAGACGCCTCCCCAATCTACTTCCCTGGAATTACCATGTTGGAGAGAACCATCGTGTAGACTGAGGACTATTTGTGTCACAAAGATGGAAAGTAAACAGCATCTTGTTGAAGTCTAGCCAGTACCCTCCCTGCACAGCTGTCTCTTCTCGCCCACTTTCCCGACACTGTTCCCATCCTCCCTTGATCTCTCTTAGGGTGACCCTTCCCTCCTATTAAACACCAGTGTCTCCTGGGGTTTGTCCTTGGCTGCCTTCTGGTCTCCATCTTCAGCCTCACCAATTCCCAATCAAATAGCATCCGGTGCTTCCGGCACCCTGGGAGAGAGATGTTTGGTTTTCCTATCGCTGCTTTGCTGGCACCTTTCCTGGCAGGAGATGACGCTCAGTAAATGATGGAGAGTAAAGCCAGTGCGTGTTCTGCCACAACTGAAATGTTCTCAAGGTCGTTCTACTTCCAGGGCAGGTAGATACGTAACTGTAAACACAACGCACCCAACACACAGGTTTAGTCATTGTGGGGAAGGCTGCTGTTTTTTTTCCAATATAGGGAATTTTCATGTAATAACAGGGAAGTTAGATGAAAAGTTAAACATCTCATTATAGAATTTTGGGCTTGGCTCATTGTCCTTCAGTCTGCACAACTGCGTGATTCATAGTCACACACAGAGAGACCACACATGGCTCCAAGTCAGATGGGAAAAACGAACCCACTTATTTCATATTGTATCATTTTAACTCAAGGAGAAGGAATAGCAAGCAACCAAATGTTTAAATTATTATTTTTTTTCTTCATTTTCAGAACTTTTTAAAGCTCAAAATTATTTACACCTTTAATTTTAAAGACACACACACACACATACATACACACACAGAGACACAGCAAGCTGCAAAGGATGATTTCAGAGTAATTGCTAACCTGGGGCCAGATTCCCACCATGAAGAGTGTGTTGGAATTTCACTCCTTACACCTTTTATCTTCTCGTTCACAAGGGAATAAATTGATTAGCTAATGATTTAAGAAACTTAAGTCAAGCCCTACCTGGTTTGGCTCAGTCGATAGAGAGTTGGCCTGCAGACTAAAAGGTCATGGGTTTGATTCCCATCAAGGGCATCACCTCAGTTGCAAGCTCCATCACCAGTCCCAGAAGAAGCACATGCAAGAGGCAACTGATTGATGTGTCTCAATGTCTCACACATCGATGTTTCTCTCTCTCTCTCTCTCTCTCTCTCTCTCTCTCTCTCTCTCTCTCTCTCTCTCTCTCTCTTTCTCTCTCTCTGTCTCTCCCCTCCCTTCCACTCTCTCTAAACATGGATGTGGGATGATGTCCATGGGTGAGGACTAACAAAAAAATTAAAAAACTTAAAGTCAAAACTTTGCTTTAATTTCTTTGAAGGCAAGAAGAAATCACATTCTCTGATTACATGCTAACTAAATAAAAACATTATTAGCTGATTAGTGAAAAGATTGCAAGTTGGGGGAATCTTCCCTCTATTTCTAAGTTGTGTGTGTGTGTGTGTATTTTTTTTTTTTTAATAAATCAGGTTGTGAAATGAAAATTAAATCTTTTCAGTTCCATTTTCTTAGCACAGAAGAGACTGCATGTGGGTGCATAGCTGTGGTTTGAATATTGGTGTATTATTCTTGTTTTAGCTTTAGCCCTCATTAATGCATATGTATGAATAGGATATACTATACATACAAAAGATAAAAAAAATGACTCAAATAAAATATTTAAAATGTTTGCATATCTTCCTATTGCAAGGTTTCAGCTTGCTTTATTATTTTTCAGACCACTTCTGATAATGGAGGGAGATACTTATTAAATATATAGAAACTACCTTAGTAATAAAATGGAGCTTATTTCTAAATATGGGATATAATTCATGATCCCAAATTACAATGATAATTTCCATTAAAAATTTCTTCAATCAATTGAAATAATTATAAACAGAAAAATACCACATGTCCATTCATGAGGAAAACACAAATCATGTGAATGAGGCCATTTTCTTAGCGATTTACACAAATTAATTTTTCTTTATCAGCAAATAGCATTAAATTGATTTTTAATCAGTATTTATATTCAAACTCAATAAACAAATTTTGCGCAGTTTTAAATAATGGAACGTATGTGAATCTGAATTCTTATCTGCATTGTCAGTGGTTGTGTGGTAAATATTCAATAACAATTGATCTAATGCATCAAAACACAGAGTGTAGCCCTAGGCATTTTGGCTCAGTGGTCCCAGGTTTGATTCCAGTTAAGGGCACATTCCCAGGTTGTGGGCTTGATCCCCAATAGGAGGTGTGCAGGAGGCAGCCTGCCAGTGATTCACTCTCATCATTGATGTTTCTATCTCTCTCTCCCTCTCCCTTCCTCTCTGAAATCAATAAAAATATATTCTAGATAATAAAAGCCTAATATGCTAAGTGCCCAGTCATCTGATTGGCCATTCAACCAATCAAAGCAGAATATGCTAATGACATGCTAAGGCTGCTCACCCTAGAGGCCAGAGGCTTGGGCCTGTAGGATAGCTTGCTGCGGGGTCCGGCCAGTCAGGACTGAGTGAGACAGCTGGACACATCCTAGGGCCCTCCCTTGGTTCCTCCCCAGCTGGCCAACCTCCGGCCCTGACCATGCACCGAAGGGGTCCCTCAGCCTGGCCTGCGCCCTCTCGCCATCCGGGACCCCTTGGAGGCTGTCGAAGAGCTGGTTTCGGCCTAAACCCACAGGCCAGGCTGAGGGACCCCACTGGTGCATGAATTCGTGCACTGGGCCCCTAGGTTATTTATTTATTTATTTATTTATTTATTTATTTATTTATTTATTTATTTTAAAACAAAAACAAAAGAAACACAGAGTTTATTTCACTGCTAGGAGAACTTCCATGAAATATTTCCTACATTTTCCTCAGACAAACTTCAGCTCTCTAATGCTGTGACTCCTTTCAAAGAAAGCATGCAGATTATATGAGGGCCTCTCCCCACCTCTATCACATCCTGCCATACTACAACTCCACATATTTTTTAATTTTTGTTGTTAAAAAATATGTGTGTGTGTATGTGAATGAGACAAAGAAACCTGGTAAAGTGGAACTCTGGCTTACTTGAGGGTAACTTGCACACTGTCAATGCTGCAGCGATGGCCTCAGGGAGGAGTGTGTGTGTGTGTGTGTGTGTGTGTGTGGAGAAGGGAATGTTGAGAGATTGCAGGCTGCCGTCTCTGGCCCTTTCCATTTTAAGCAGCAGGGGAGCCTGTGTGTTTCTGCCTGGATGTCACCTAAGGTTTCCTCTGCTCGCTCGCTTTCAGCATTTGTCTGTTTGCCTTTTCGCAGGCGCGTCTGCAAGCACAGCGTGCACTGCAGGGCCCGGCTTCCCTCCTGCGGTCCTCCTCTTGACCACCCACAGGATGAGGCCGGGGTGGGCTTTACATTTCCCTCTAACCAGAATCACATGGGGACACACTTCCCGGGCCCTCTTTCCAACTGGAAAGCTAAACCCTTCTTGGATCCCATCTCCAAGAAGCAGCAGATGATCCCAGCTTGCGAGTACATGGCCGCTGTGAGCACATCTCCAGGGAATGCATGTAGCTGATCTAGAAACTGCAGCCTCGGGAGACACAGTCACAGACGTTAGAGCTGCAAAGCCACTGAGGCCGGTTCAATTCAAGCACTTCTCCCTGGCGGGGAAACTGAGGCTCACAGAGTGGAGCTCTGGCCCACAGTTAACAGGAACCGAGATGGACTCGCTGAGCTGGTTTCCAGCCAGCATCCACTCCTTCGAATGAATGCATTCCTGCTGAACACATGGGCACACAGCTAGCCCAGCAGGAGATCTGTCCACCTGCTCAATTGTACAATCACTGCTTCCCATTCCCTTCCATGTCATCGCTGAAAGGGCCAGGTGATCGTAGAATCTGATTTAAATACTTAACACGATCGAGCCACTTCCTCTTTGAACCCAGTTCAGGGTCCTCTCTTCCCTGAGAGCTGCTGGGACGCTGCCTTGTCCGGGCCCTGGCAGGAGGGGACGCCACGCTGACCTTCCTACTGGAGTTCAGGGTCAATGCCATCACTTCGCAGCAGTGGAGTGGTCTGCACTTGACTGTATTCTTACCTCTCCCAGGGTGCTGTGCATGTTCACGTTTCATGTCACTAATTAGCACTTTATTTTAGCCTGAGATGTCCTTTCAGCATTTCTTGTGGACGGGGTCAGTGGCGATGCGCTCCTCCGCTTCAGCTTGCTGGGGAACTCTTTGTCTCGTCTTCGCTTCGGAAGGACAACCTTGCTGGGCTGACTGCTTCTTTCTTTCATCACCGAATCTGTCATCCCGTCCTCTCCCGGCCTGAAGGGCTCAGGGGATTCCCTTGTGGGAGATGATTTTTTTTTTCTCTTGCTGCTTTTAAAATTCTCTCTTAGTCTTTGGTTTTAGACAGTTTTATTAGTGTGTCTCAAAGAAGATTGTTCTTGATTAAGATTCTGAGTTGATGAGTGGATTAAAACTGTGGTATATCTACTACACTGCTGTAAAAAAGGAGGAATTCTTACCATTTGCATTAGCAGGGATGGAACTGGAGAGCATTATGCTAAGTGAAATAAGCCAGTCAGAGAGAGATAGATGTCACATGATCTCACTCATTTGTGGATTATAATGAACAACATAAACTGATGAACAAAAACAGATCCAGAGACAGAGAAGCATGGATCAGACCGTCAAACCTCAGAGGGAAGGCAGGGGAGGGTGGGGGGGAAAAGGGGAGAGATCAATCAAAGGACTTGTATGCATGCATATAAGAACTACCAGTGGTCACAGACACCAGGGGGTAAGGATATGAGGGGGGGGAGGGCAGTTAATGGGGGAATAAGGACACATATGTAATACCTTAATCAATCAATAAATTTTTAAAAAATATTTTGAAGTGATCCATTAGCTTTATGAACTTGGATGCCCAAATCTCCCCCCAGATTTAAAAAGTTCTCAGCCATTATTTCTTTAAATAAGCTTTCTACCCTTTTCTCCCTCTTGCCTCATTCTGGGTCTCCAATGATGCACACGTTTTATCTCTTCATGATGCCCCATAAATCCTGTAAGATTTACTCATCACTTTTCATCTTTTCCTTCTTTTTGTTCCTCTGATTGTATACTTGCCGTCCATCTGTCTTCAGGCTCACTGAATCTCCCTTCTGCCTGGTCAGCCTCTTCTCTGTTTGATGCTTCATTTCGGCCATTGTATTCTTCGGTTCCCACATTCCTGTGTGGTTCTCTTTTGTTTTCAGTCTCTTCGTTGCACTTCTCTTTTTATCCTCTTACTGTTTTCCGGATGTTAACTTGTTTATCTTTGTTCTCTTATGGGTTTACACGCATTTTTAGAAAATTGGTCTGAATTTTTTGTCAGGCAGTTCCTGGATTTACACTTCTTGGGGCTGGAGTGTTGCTGTGCTGCTTTGTGGTCCTCGAAGCTCTGTGTGGGTATGCACATTCAGACAGTCACCTCCTTCGGACATAATGGACTACCTCGGGAGAGAATGTTCCCTGTGTTTTTTCGCCCGTGGTCACTGAGAAAGCAGGCCTCCTGATGAGACATATCCCTCCTCCCCCCCCTCCTTTTTTTTTACATTAAAAAAATACATATTTTTATTGATTCTAGAGAGGAAGGGAGATGGAGAGAGAGATAGAAACATCAATGATGAGAGAGAATCATTGATTGGCTGCCTCCTGCACGCCCCTTACTGAGTAGGGATGGAGCCCGCCAGCCGGGCATGTGCTTTTGAGAGGAATCAAACCTGGGACCCTCAGTCCACAGGCTGATGTTCTATCCATTGAACCACACTGGCCAGGGCACCAATATTTCTTAATTTATGATGTCATTTAACAATTCTGGGTTCAGGGCAAATGCATCATGGACTGATGGAAGTAGACTTCACATCTGGTTTGGAATTTGTCTGGATCAACACTTTTACCCCAAAATTAATGTCAAGGCTTCTTTATTTGAAAATGGCACCTCTCACTTCTAGCAGACTTAGAGCACACAGCTGGGGGACAGATGTGCATGTGTCAGAGCTCAGAGGGGAGCCAGAGCATGTTGGCTCTGTGGTCCTATTATTTCAAGTGGAAAGATTTTCATACATTCGCATCATGCATCCCATCTGGATGCTATGGCAAACCCACACTGCCTGTGTGTTGTGCGCGCGCACGTGTGTGTGTGTGTGTGTGTGTGTGTGTAAATCATGCAATGTCCTTGACATATTTTTCTTGCCACTCATGTGAGTCTGAATGTGGGCAGTCATACCTCCCGCAGGTTAAAGTTCTAGGTAAATCTTCACTCAGAACTGAAGGGAGACGCTCACCACATCCTTTAACTTTTCATTAAACCGATGTCATGTTTGTGTAGACATATACTAAAGTTAAGTGGAAACTTTATTTAAATGAGTGTATTTTTAGTGCTGGCTTTCTCTCACAAATTTAAATATCTGGTTGCTTTAACATGCATATAAATGACATGCATTAAGCTAATTAGACTGAGTATTACTCTAGTAATATGATGGCATACTGTTTAATAGTTTTATACAGCAATAGCCATTCGCACACTCTGATGGGGATGACGGGGTGAATCTGACAGTGTGTACCTATGTGAAGGGAGGCAGACACTATTGTTATCTTGCCCATGTGGGGCAGGTACTGCCAGACCTTTTGATTTTTCTAGGGAAGTTGAAAATTTAGATCTTAGGTGAAATATCCCAAGATAAAATAACCGTATAAAACTCTGTAAAATCCTTTTGTGGGATATAATGACCTCTTCACACTTTCTGCTCTAGTGAGAACATTACGTATTGAAAAGGCACCGGTTTTGGAGAGAAACAGACCAGAGTTTGAACTCGGACACGGTTTCCCATGTGGCTGGACAGATCTGCTAGCCCTTTTGTAACTTGGTGTCCTAACTTTGGAAATGAAGATGCTATAGTGTTTTTTTAAACATCTGTAATATTTTTAACAATAAAAGCACAATATGCAAATCGGCCCAACGGCCCTCCGGACGACTGCCTGGACAACCTTCTGGATGAAGCCGGGGCTGAGATGGCCTCCTCTTGCACAGGTGTCAGGCCCTGGGCCTCTAGGAAGTAGATAGTGGATGACTAGGCGTTTCCATTAGCATGACTCTCTGTCACTGGACTTTCTTCTCATTTCCAGGATCTTTAATTACTCACACCCACGCTTCCTCTAATAACCATAAAGTAAGGCCACCATGGAGTCACAATTGCTCATTTTATCCTTGCACATTCCCCATGAGTGAGCTCTAACTTGGAAGCTAAGACAGGGCAGTGCACCTGGAAGATGGTACCTGGAGGGACCTCTTTGAGCACATTAGTATCTTTATAGGGAGGACGGTGAGCAAATGGGCTTCACCATCACCAAGGCATGACCGAGAGCAGCGGTCGGCAGGATTGCTGTGAGCTCGAGGACACAGACATGGATTTACGTCCGTAGTTACTTTAGAAGTCTTTATTACTCAGTTACATAAGAAATGTAGATCTGAAATATGATGCCAGCTCATAAAACTTAATCTAGGAACTTAAGCCTATTGTTGAAATTTTGGGAAAATGGACCTCCTACAATGTTTTAGATGGATCCCTCATATTGTGGCCATTGTGGCACGCATTGTGGGAAAGTGTTGCCAAGGATTTTTGGGAAAGATACCACTCGCTGCAGCTTGGGAGGGAGGATGCTTTGTTGTTTGTGTTGGTGTTTGTTTCTTATTATTATTGATACTGCTGGAGGCTGGTGAGGAAATTCTTCCGTGGGAAGGTTCCCTAGGCCTGGCCGGTGAACAGGCTGACCGGGGTTTTCCAGCTGCTGGCCAGAGCTTTCCTTCATTCCGCATTGCCCTCTGGTGGTCAGCACACATCATAGCAAGCGATCGAACTCCTGGTCTCCCGGTCGAACTCCCAAAGGGACGCTTTGTAGATCAGCCTCATCTCTATAGATGTTGGGCCCAGCATTTGATTTAGAATAAATTGGTTTTGCGACATGATATCAAATTCGTTATTTTCCAAAGAGGTTTGATGGATATTAAAATATTTGGCAAATACTCTGTATGAAGAGGAACGTACGCATTGGGTCGCATTTCTAAAAAAGTACCTTGTTTTGTCTTATCCCAGCTCCGTTAGTATAGACACAGTCACAGGAAATGTAGATCTGCTGGCTCTGATTCTGAGGCGTCAGCAAGTTCTCTCCGTGCTCTGGTCTCCAAAGGCTTCGCAGCCTCTCTCTCACCACACCCGTGTCGCGTCTCATCCAAAAGGAATTCATAGTTTTCAACAAATGATGGGGGGTGGGAGCCCTCTGGCAGCTCTGCTGCGTCTGTAGGGTGCTCTGGGGGAGCGTGTCTCACCGATAAGCACAGAACGAGTTCAGGGAGCGTTTGTATCGTTAAAGCAGCTCTCACCGTGTCATTCACGGACACGGCACAGCCAGGGAGAGGTCCACGGAGTGCACAGGGCTGTTCCCCTCTTGTGTGAAAGGGTGAAAGCAACACTGCGTTTTCTCTTTGAACGTGAGCGTTATAAACGTGGCTTTCCCCAAGTGCCTCTGGTTGTCTATTTTCCACAAATATCTTTTCTTTCCCTTCGGAATGCACATGAAGTTGGTGGGAAAGAGGGAAACAGCAAGGAAGGGATGTTTCATAATGTAACTCAACTGTTTAAAAAACAGATTCTGCTGAGTATATTGTCAGAACTGCTGGCCGTGACCCTCATTAGCTTTACGACAATAAATCACATTGTAGTTACCGTTAATGAGTCTAAATTGCAATAAAATTGTAACATAATTCACACATTTTCCCTATGACCTCTGTAGATAGCAAACCATTGTCTGTGGCCTGGAATATATTCCTTAGCCACTGTTTACCTCAACGTGCTTATCTGTAAAATGGGAATGATAGTGGTAGCTAACTCACAGGGTTTGTTTTGTTTTGTTTTATGAAGGCTTAAATGTAAAGAACATAGTAAGTACTACTGAACTGTGCTATTATTGTTAACATCATCATTATGATATTATTAGCCACTGAGTTGTAATGAACATTGGCTCCTTAGACATTGTGTACGATTATTTTCACTTCGGGTTACTAATGCTCCAAGAATGAGGCTGAGCCATGGATATTTGGGGTGTACACCGTACTGAGAATCGAGTGGGTACCTCAGCTGTTGGTTTGATCATGTTCATCGAGGAACACCTGGTATGTACTGGTCAGTGTCAGACAATGAGAAGTGAGGAATCTCTCACAGGAAAAGAGCAAATAATCCAATCCTGTGGAATTAGATGGCCAAACAGGTGAGGCAAAGAGCAGCCAGGGCTGGGAGCTGGGCCGTGTCATATGAAGAATAATGAGGTGTCGCCGAAACTGGTTTGGCTCAGTGGATAGAGCGTTGGCCTGAGGATTGAGGGGTCCCAGGTTCGATTCCGGTCAAGGGCATGTACATTGGTTGCAGGCACATCCCTGATGGGGGGTGTGCAAGAGGCAGCTGGTCGATGTTTCTCTCTCATTGATGTTTCTGGCTCTCTATCTCTCTCCCTTTCTCTCTGTAAAAAATCAATAAAAAAAATTAAAAAAAAAAAGAATAATGAAGTGTAGAGGCTCAGAGTTGGCTCAGTGGACAGAGCATCAGCCTGTGGACTGACGGGTCCAAAATCAAGGGCACATGCCCGGGTTGCAGGCTGGATCCCCAGTTGTGGGGTGTGCAGGAGGCAGCCAATCAATGAGTCTCTCTCATCATGGATGTTTCTCTCTCTCTCTTTCTCTCTCTCCCCTTTCCTCTCTGAAATCAATAAAGATATATATTTTTAAAGGGGACAGGATTGGTATCTCAGAGATAAATGTCACATGATCTCACTCATTTGTGGAAGATAATGAACAACATAAACTGATGAACAAAAACAGACCCAAAAAATAGGAAATTCTTTCCCTATTTTTCTTCTCAGGGAAGAAAAATAGGGAAAGAAAGATGATGAAGCGATAACAAATCCAGATACGAGGCTTACAAATAGGAACAATAGGAAGTCAGAATCCTAGAAAGGTATTTCCTTTCATAGAAAAACAACAGGAGTCCCGCCAGGGAAGCTGTCTCTGACCCAGCATGAATGGCCCTCTGCATTCCTTCTGCCCGGAGCAGGCTGGCAGAGCTGGTGGCTGTGCGTGGCCAGGCAGGGTGGACAGTCGTGGCTAGACCCAATACTTTCTACAGGCGAGTGAAGGAACCATCGTAGGAGACATGTTGCTTGTTTTCTTTCAACGTTTTAAAATTTCTTTATTGATTAAGAAATTACATACATGTCCTGATCCCCCTTTGCCAAACCTGTAACCTCCAAGGCTGCCTGTTCCCCACCCCCCATTGTCCGTGGCCACTGGTTAGGCTCATATGCGTGCACACAAGTCCTTTGGTTGATCTCTCCCCTTTACCCCCACCCTCCCCTGCCTTCCCTCTGAGGTTTGATGGTCTGATCGCTGCTTCTCTGTCTCTGGGTCTGTTTTTGTTCATCAGTTTATGTTGTTCATTATCTTCCACAAATGAGTGAGATCATGTGACATTTATCTCTCTCCCACTGGCTTCCTTCACTCAGCACAATGATACTGACAAAGAATTCACACGTTGGAAGACACCTCGCAGCCTATCAAGCTGGGCACAGATTCCTCCTCCACGCGGTACCCTGGGCCTGCGTGGTCATCCTTTCTGAACATCCCCCACCTCCCGCTCACCCATCCCTCCACGTCGCTCTCTCGGTCTGGAGTCTCCTCTCTCCTCTCTCCCTGCAGGAGGACACTCCTCACCCTCCAATTAGCAGGCGAAGTGAAGGCTTCATGTGGGACAGAAGTGAATATTTGGTATAATGTTACATCAATTTTGAATACAGCACGAAGCAAATTCTCAACAAGAAAAAAGGCTCACACCTCGGGAAGTGTGTGCCCCGCACAAAAAGACACACAGGGGGGCGAATAATGGGGGCAGGAACTTCTGTGAGCCGCCCTCCCCTTGTGTGTCCCCCCAGCATCTCAGCTCGCGGCCCAGCGTCTTTGGGGCAGGACAGTCCACACCGTGTTGGGCGTTTGAAGCGGGCGCAGAGCCCTTGGCTGTCAGAGGCACTGGTATTGGTGGGATTAAGTATGCAGCTCCAGAAGTACATAAATTGATGAAGAAAAACAGACCCGGAGACAGGGAAGCAGCGATTAGACGGTCAAACCTCAGAGGGAAGACAGGGGAGGGTGGGGATAAGGGGGAGAGATCAACCAAAGGACTTGTGTGCATGCATATGAGCCTAACCAGTGGCCATGGACAACAGGGGGGAGGGGGCATGCATGCGGAGTGATTTGGGATGGGAATGGGGGGATGAAGACAGATATGCGATACCTTAATCAATAAAGAAATTGAAAAGAACAGAAGTCCCAAGGCCTTCCCTCTGCTGCCTCGGGCCAGGAAGGGAGGCACATTGATGATCAGAGTTTCTGGAGGCATATGTTCTGGAAAAGGCGCTGTAGATGGGAGACAGATATGTGAAAATGACATTTTACTTTCATATTTTAAAGTATACCTCATACTTTTTAGAGACGGCGTCTAATCCTGGTCTTCCTGCACATCCCCATGTGCCTGTTCCAGAGAACAGATCTGTGCAGGCGGAGCGGGCGTGCGAGGGGCCCTCCCGGCCATCTGCGTGCTGGGAGCACCGCCCTGGCTCCCCTCCGCGGCCGCATTCCCCGGGCGGTGCTGCCGGGCGGCGGACACCATATGTTTGGCTCCGGCCCCTGCGGGTCTGCCACGTGTGCATCCCTGATAGCGCAAGCACCACGGAGAATGGAGCAAAGATACTGACCGTCTACACTCATGTCCCGGGCCCAGGTTCTACAGCGAAGTGTGCAGACTATGGAGAACATAATTATTTGTTCGTCCACAACTGTTGAATATTTAGATGGTGCTCAAAGCATGCCTTCCAAACACACATTCCAAACAGATCACAGCGACACTTGGGATAAGCAAATTGACCTGGAATTGTTTAGGGTGTTGAGGAAAAAAAAAATTAAAGGTCAGAAGTTTTTTTTTGTTTTGTTTTGTTTTAAAATATGTTTATATTAATTTTAGGAGAGGAAGGGAGAGGGAGAGAGCGATAGAAACATAAATGATGAGAGAGAATCATGGATCGGCTGCCTCCTGCAAGCTTCTTGCTAGGAATGGAACCCAGGCATGTGCCCTGACCAGGAACTGAGCCAGCGATTTCTTATTGCATGAATTGATGTTCAACCATTGAGTCACACTGGCTGGGCAAGGTCAGAGTTTTAGTGTTACCTAGAATTGAAAGGATGAATGAATTTAATAAAATAAAAATAACAAATAAATAAAAAGAATTAAAAGAAAAATGAGTGCGTGATAACCATTGGGACCTTGAAGCTCCTTGAATCAGGTCTTTAGAGAAGGAGGTGGATAAGAATACTTGCTACTTTGTGAATATTCAACATGTAATACCTTCCTAACTGAGAAATTATGAGAGAATTTGGCTTTAGTCTGTTTCCTCCAAAACAAAGGAACACTGTTATCAAAATGGCTCTCTGGTGTCCACTAGAATGGCTCAAAGGACTTGCTGCCTCTGTCTTTGACTTTTGTTCTGGGTCACAGGCTGATGCTTGAATAGCAAGTCTTCTCCGATGATAACTGCCTCACTGTAAGTGAGTAATCAGAAAGTTCGAGAGATTTTCACTGTATGCCTCACAGGTCTTAGAAAGCATCTCTTTAAGCATCGTAATCTCTTTAAAATGATACAGAATTAAAAACATGCTTGTTTCCAGCCACTTAAGACATGGCTGGATCTTTACTTCTGAACTTATAGAAAAGGAACTGAGTCAGACAGACTGTGTGGTGGTTGAGTTGACGGGCCCTGAGGACACCCCCTTGTCTGAGAGCTAAATGCTGTAGTTGACGTCAAGCTGGCCAGCAGTCCATCAAAGGGGGTCAGAGGTACAATCCACATCCTCTCTGCAGCCTCTGGTTCGGGAATTAGAAAAGCCTAGGAGAACCACGACATCATGCAGACTTCAGAAACTCCAGCGAAACTCAGAGAGCAGACTCTCTCGCCTCCGTGGCTTCTGCGCTGGCCTGGGAGAGGCTAGAAGGCTGCTGAATTCGCACACCGGGAATTGTCTGCCAGAGACATGTTGGTTTCACCACGTTGGTTTGTCCATTCTTCACTCCCAGGGACATATGTGGAAACTGCTGCTAAGTGCTTGGTATTCCCTTAGATCCGTGGTCGGCAAACACATTTGTCAACAGAGCCAACTATCAACAGGACAACGATTGAAATTTCTTTTGAGAGCCACATTTTTTAAACTTAAACTTCTTCTAATGCCACCTCTTCAAAATAGACTCACCCAGGCCGTGGTATTTTGTGGAAGAGCCACACTCAAGGGGCCAAAGAGCCACATGTGGCTTGTGAGCCGCGGTTTGCCAACCACTGCCTTAGACCGAAGAAATACAGCAGTGTTCAAGACAAGCATGGCACTGACCTAATGGAGCTTTAACCGAGACATGAAGCCATTAAACTTAAACAAACAATTATGCAAATTGGTATTCATGAAGAACAGTATAATTTGGCATTCACTTAGCCGTATGGGGAGCTATGTGTGCCTGTTACGGGGGGACCTAAACTAGGCCTAGGGTTTATGGGCAGTTTCCCTAAAGAGGGGACATTTATTTCACTTACGGTTTGAAAAGCGAGTAAAAGTCAAGCAGACAAAGGCTCAGAATGGGGAGTGAACGTGTTGGACTCAGCACTGGCTTTCTGAGTAGGGAGGCTCCTTTCTCAGATTGTTGCATCAAAATAAAATATTCGAAGGCCAAGCTATGATTTAGAAAAAAAACATGCACTGGAAATCTTACCACTTGTAGGGCCACAGACATATACGGAGGAAATACATTATGGAACAGCCAGAAAATGCTACATTGGAACAAGAACACACATATTTATATGTGATATTTTGAAGGATTATAAAATTAAGATATGGATAATATTATAAAACTAGAGGCCCAGTGCTTGAAATTCATGCCCAGGGGGTTGTGTTCCTCAGCCCAGCCTGCACCCTCTCCAATCTGGTACCCCTCAAGGGAGGTCTGACTGCCTGTTTAGGCCCTATCCTGGGGCAGCCATCATGTGTGTTGGAGTGACGGTCAATTTGCACATTACTCTTTTATTAGGCAACCTATTCAGTAGCTGAACAGGACTGTGTACTGATTAATAGGAGCAACCTGGCAGATGTTTGTGCTTTCCCACCGGTGAGAGGTCTGGGCTAATGGAAACTGATGTTGACATAGAAATGTTGCTGCTAAGACTGATGTGGGAATTGAAAGCATTTCTCCTCGGCCCCGGCTGCAGTCTTACTAAAGGATGTCTCCACCGGCTCAGTGGGCCTCACATCCCCTTGAGAGAGAAGGAAAGTCCTGCCTGACATGTCACAGGGATGTTCCAGGGAGCTGCCCTGCCCCTGCATCCTCCTGACTCCATATGCACCTTCAGCACTGTCCCCTGAAACGCAGTGAGGCCTCCCCTGGAGCTGCATTGACCGTGCAGGTGAGAGGCGTGTGAAGCCTAACGATACATGCATGATGTGTATGTCATTGGGAGACGTCAGCTGTTCCATTTCACAGGGACTTGACCAGGTTAGGAAATCCATAGGTAGAATGACTGAACCCCAATATTTTCTTGCCACACAGGCCATGGGGGGTGCAGGGTGCCCCTGCTGTCATCCAGGCTGTGCTTCCGAACGTGGCTGCTGAGCCGTGGGCCGCTAATTCTCTGACATGGCTGCTGGTCCCTGGTCAGACAGATCTGAGGGTCCAGGAGAGCGCTCTGAGGACTCCGAAAGGTCAGGGCGACCCGGGGTGAGTCAGCCCCTGAGGACGCCAGGAGCCTTCCCATCCTTCCGTCTCCACATCCAATGCACGGAGCCAAAGGTGTGAGACGCTCAAATGCAGCCACAGGGGAGAGACCGCTATGTGTGCTGGTTGGCAGCCTCAGGCTTTGGCCTTCAGAGGCCAGCGAAGCAGGGTGGGGAGCACAGTGTAGAGGAGGGAGGGCCTGGGCGAGGTGCTGACGAGCGTGGGGAGCCAGATGGAAGGTCCTGGGGAAAGAGCTGGCAGGTCCTGGGAGTGACTGATCTCAGGCCAGGAGCTCTCAGCAGTGGCCCGGGTGCCCCGGGCAGACATCACGAGGGAGAGTCCCTCTGCTCGCCTCCCCACCCCTGCACCCCACCCCCCATTTCTCTCTAAGTCTACAACCATCTAAAGCAGGAGCTTTGGAGCTTTGGTTGACTTTGTGAACCACTTTCACCCAAATAGGCAGTATTTCCCTTCATTCCTGTAAATATTCCCTATGGGTTACGATATTAGGTAAGTTCTAGACATTTCCAGATTCAACAGAAGGTCAATTCAATATAAGCCAAGGAACTGAGTCAGGGTCAGGGAAACCATCTTAGAAAGTCAGTCCTGGTGATTTTGTAAACAGTCAGCAGGGTAGTGGTGATAACAATGCCTTCCCTTTATCTATCGATAGTAGGTTTTCTAGAACTTTCACAACAACCAGAACTTCCACACAAACCCCAGGGAGGGGAATGGAACAAGAGTTATCATCCACATTGTACAGATGAGGAAACTGAGGCTCAGAGAGACTGGTAGGCCAAGGAAATCCTAAGGGGTAATGCCCGGACGAGAAGCCAAGCTTTGTCATTTTCTCATTACTCAACGCCACCTCTCCCTCCACCTTACCGAACTCACCCAGGGCCGTTTTTAGTTTGAAAGGAAAAAGGGAAGAGAGGGGTTAGGGAACCAGCTTTAATATTGTAAGAATTAAAAATAAAAGCAAACACCAGTGTGGGCCGTTATACAGTGAGGCCATGCTTGGCTCACCAACATCCAAGTTACCCAGTGCTTGGTGGGGGTTGAGGGGAAGCGACCTGGAGAAGATGGGTGCCATCCACCCTCGTCCATGCTCAGCATGGAGCCCGAGAGGCGAGAAAAATTCATCCTGGGCTAAATAGCCATATCGTATGTTCTGCTGCCCGGTGACATTTCTAATAGCCTGCCTCCCACAGCCCTCATCATAAACACACCTCTCACCTCTCCTCTTAGTTTCCAAACATGAAGTCTGAGTCGGGTGCCTGTCAGGTCATTGGTCTTGTGCTTGCTGACTTTCCCCCGGGGGCTGAGGTACCTCTACCCATCCATGGAGTCAATGCATACGACTTCTTTCCTTTTAGTGTTCTCAAGAAGGACTGAGCAGTGATCAGCTCCCTGAAATAGGACAAAATCATGCTTAATATTCAGGATCACTTTGCCCCTAATATAATGGAAAATATTCTTGTTAGAATTCAAAATTTGAACGAGAATTCCAGTGACGACATATTCATGCAAGAATGCAATTTGTTTTGTGGCTACCTAAGGAAAATCCTTTAATTTGTATACTTACTTCGAATGTCTACTACCAAGGGTTAGGTACACTTACCAAACTGCAATTTGACTTAAAATTCACGACTGGTTTGGCTCAGTGGTAGAGCGTCAGTCTGCGAACTGAAGGGTCTCAGGTTCCATTCCAGTCAAGGGCATGTACATTGGTTGCGGGCACATCCCTGGTGGGGTGTGTGCAGGAGGCAGCTGGTCGATGTTTCTCTCTCATCGACGTTTCTAGCTCTCTATCCCTCTCGCTTCCTCTCTGTAAAAAAATCAATAAAATATATTTTAAAAAAATTCATACTTTCCTATTTGCTTGATGGGCAAAAAACAATAACTTTATCTTAAGAATAAAGAAGCTCTATTTTTTTAGTCCTTGCCCAAGGATATGTTTATTGATTGTAAAGAGAGCGGAAGGGAGACACATTGATTGGCTGTCTCCCGTATGGCCCTGACTGGGGATTGAACCAGCAAATGTAGGTATGTGCCCTGACCAGGAATTGAACCTGAAACCTTTTGGTCCACAGGATGACTCCAACCAACAGAACTGCCAGGCCAAGGCAATCTGTATGAATATGTACGGAGAGGGAGGTACGTAACACAGCAACATAAGGCCTTCAAGTGAGCACCTGTGTGCGCTCTGGCTCTGAGCTGCCAGCCAGCCTGGAATCCGAGGCAGGAATTCCATTTTCTCTCCTGCCTTTTCCATTCTCTCTGCTGCCTTTTCCATTCTCTCCGCTGGCTTCAGAGGGAACATCACTAACCCGAAGGGAAGCTGGAAGCTCCAGTGAAGGCTGTTTTCTCACACTGCAGAGGACACGCAGGGGTCATTTCTCCTTGAAACAAGGAGCCGTCCTCCGTAGGCAGGAAATTGCACAACTTCTTGGAATGTAAGTCAAACTTCCAAAACGAACAACTTAATTTTTTTTTTCTACAAAAAAAAGTGAGAGCATGCTGAAGCAGCTTTACATGTTTCATGTTAGTGTCTGAGACGCAGAGAATTAGAGTGCCTGGGTAGTATGGCGCCATAAGTGCTGGAACAAGAACTGTATTCTAGACCATGAAATGTGGAATTGTATCTTTAATTTTTTAAACGAACGCTTTTTAATTGAAAAACATGCTATGGAAAATGCGTAAAATCCAAGTGTACAGGTTGACAACTTGTCACAAGGAGAACATGTCCATGTAACTCCCAACAGGGTCAAGATGGACAACCCCACCAGCATCTCAGAACTGCCTCCTAGCACCCTACCCCCTCTCCCCCATTCTCTCTTTCCACAGGAACCCTACCTGGCCTTCTAACACCAAGAATTCCGTTGGCCTCTTTTTGAACTTGACATCAGAAGCATCACACAGTTTGCATTGTTTTGGTGTCAGGTCATTCACTTTGGTTTTTGATGTGAGACACATTCCTGTTTTTGTGTGTAGCACGTTGGCTCTATGCTGCCTCTGCCCCTTGTAGCACTGTGCCATCATCTGGTTATGAATTACTTTCTACAATGGAGGCATATATAGCTCATGTCCTAGTTTGGCTATTATGAATAATTGTGTGAGAATTCTGCAGTTCAACAATTTTGAGGCTGACCAGCTTGGCTCAGAGGTTGAGCATCAACCTAGGAACCAGGAGGTCAGGGTTCAATTCCCGGTCACGGCACATGCCTGGATTTCAGGCTTGATCCCCAGTGTGGGACGTGCAAGAGGCAGCCAATCCATGATTCTCATCATTGATGTTTCTATCTCTCTCTCCCTCTCCCTTTCTCTCTGAATTCAATAAAAAAATGTTTAAAAATATCTTTTATTAAAAAAAATTGGGGTGGGAGATGCAAAATGTTTGGTGCATTCATAGATGAGAATGTCGTTCAGAACAGCTGTGTGTGTATGCAGGGCTGACGGTTCCAGTCACTGTGTCAGTTTATACTCTCATCACATTCCAGTCGGCTCCTGTCGTCCTCACCCCTAAAGTAATCATTGAAGCATTTTTATCACTTGAATTTGCATTTCCCTGGTGACCATGTGAAGACATTTTTCACATACTTACCAACTATTTGGAAATTCATTCTTGTGAAGTGGCCTGTTTAAGGCTGTTCTCCTTTTTATTAAACTCAACTTCTCTTTGCTTCCTTTTTCTTATTTTCTCTCGAGACTTCTTTGACCTATGGGTTATTTAGAAGTATGTGGTTGGATTTCTGAAAATTTAGGGTGTCTAGTTTTGTAACCAGACAACTAAGGGGTTCGGGCTGCCTGTCACTACTTGAGCCACTTAAGCAGAGACAGGGTTGAATCATATATGAGTGTTTATTCCAATACCGTGAGCAGCCTGGGAGAGCAGCAGGTCATCCATAAAAATCTACTCTGTCCCCCCTATAAGCCAGCTGCTTCTATTGAGTAGAAGGACAAGAATTGGGTAGAAGTGGGAATTGCAGGTACGAGAAAGTGGGTAAAGTATAATGGTTACAGGTTACAAGTCATGTGGGCTGGTGGCGTGTCTCAGGACCAGACTACAGCCAATAGGGGCTGGGGGTTGAAAAGAGCAAGTGCCTCTGGAATATATTTTTTGGCCACAAGGTTGTCAATCTTTCCATAATAGGAGTTCTTGGAAGAAGAATGGACTGCATTCTGATGTGAATTCCCATGTCCCATGTCCTAGGGCGTACAACTCCCAGACAGGTTTGAATGTGCTTTCTCTAATCAGAACAGAACCATCATGTTAACAGAGCATGATTAACACACACACACACACACACACACACACACACACACCCAGCTTCCTTCCCTAGTGACTAGCCTTCTTGGGGTTACTTCAGCCCAGGAACATGACTTGCTTTATAGCCAGGTGGAAACATTTTACACTGTAACCAAATGACTGTGAAGTGTTTTCCCATGCCTCATCATATTTGATCCTCACAGAAGTCCTGGAGTAGGCAGATAGGAGACTATGGGATCTTATTTTCTTTTCATTAGCCAGAAAACAGAGATTTAGAAAGTTTAGAAACTTGACCCAACTGAAAAGAAGTAAGAAATGGTGAAAATGACTTCAGGTTTTCTCACTGCACAGAATATAGTCAAACACTGCTGCAGTTAAATATTTCACCCTTTGTTCTCCCTGAGTGATCTACAATAATAATCTGCTTCGTGTTGATATCTACTGCTGTGCTGTTGACACTTACCTAAAAGAGAAGTTAGGATGCTTCACTGGGCTGGAAAAAGTTTAGCTAAATCAGAAAGCAGGTCCAATTAAGTAAGTTTATTCTATATCTATAAAAGACTAAGTTGAGCATGTGAGATACATATAAAGCTGGTGCCAATGGCACGTGTGTGTTTGCATTTGTCATTGTTGATCATGAATTTGGTTGACTCTTCTATTATAGAGGAAGGGCAAACAGCAATATTAAAATATTTCTTCTAATTAATTTCCTTTCAATGTGCATGAATTTGTGCACCAGACCACTAGTTTCTTATGACTGTAGCTGATCCCCAATATTCTATTTTTGCCCTAACAGTTCTAGCGGTAAAGGAAGGGCCCTTGGAACTTTGGAGTGAGGAAGCTAGTGGTGATTTCCTTGGGGGGTGGGGGGAGGAGAGTGAATGGGGAAGGGGGTAAAGGCAGGGCGTGCTCCCAGGAGGAAGAGCACACTGGGTCCTTGTCCTAAGAGTTTAAGGGTGGAGGTGTTAGGGGACGCCCCAGAGGAAGATCTCCAAGAACAGTCAGCACTTTCCAGGTGTGTCCTCTCAGGGCTGTGGTCTCCCCTGATTGGCTGGCACCAGGGTGGGGTCAGTATCCAACACAGCTGGTCCTGAGGGCAGCTGAGCTGGTGTTGCCGCTTTCCTGGGCCTGGAGCTGACATAACTGAGGGGTAGATGCTGTCTCCAGGGGGAAAGGTCAGGGGTCCAACCACATGACCATACTTATGGTAGGGGAGAAAAAGTCACCCTGGGGATGAGGTCCCACCCTACAATTGTCCTTGCCAGAGAGGTTTCCCACCCTGTGACCTTTTGTACCTGGCCATAGTCATTGTTTCGCTCATGTCTGTCTAACTGCCTGCTACACTTTCATCAAAGAGCTGTGAGCTGTATCTTTTGGCTTTTCGTCTCTGGAGCTAATGCCTCTGTGAATGAGATAGCAGTCCTGGCTAATTGTTCCGTAGGGCATACTGTATATATTTGTGTATAGATAGTTGAGTTGGCACCTTCGCTGAAAAAAAAAAAAAAAAAAAAAAAAAGACCGTCTTGACTGCATTGTATGATCCTTCCTCAGACATTAATTGAGCGTAATGGCGTGGGGAGATTCTGGGTTCTCTGTTCTGTTCCGTTGACCTACGTCCTGCTCTTGTGCCAGCAACAGGATTTCTCCCAGTGATGGCTTTGCAGTGTAATTTGATGTTCAGTGCTATGATCCCTCCAACTCATTCTTCTTTCTCAAGATTGCTGAGGTCATCCAGGGTCTTTTCTGGTTCCATATTCATTTCTGGAGTGTTTGCTCTGGATCTGTGGGCTACATTGCTGGTATTTTAATGGGGAGTGCATTGAATCTACAGATTGCTTTGGGTAGCATGGACATTTTGATTATGTTAATTCTCCCAATCCATTAACCCGGAATATCCTTGCATTTGTTTGTACCTTCCTCTATTTTTTCCCAGTGTCCTGGAGTTTCCCTAACAGGTCTTTTACCTCCTTGGTTAAGTTTATTCCAGGTCATCATTTTGAGGTTGTTTTTGCGATGGTAGACAGCACTGTGTCTGTCGTTTCTCTTTCTGAGACTTCATTATCGACATATGCAAGTGCTGTCCCAGACCGCCATTGGTTGCTCCCAAATACATGATCCTTTAAAACATTTGGAGACGGAGTGAAGTCACTCTGCGCTTTTTCTAAGGACTATTTTTAGACTTCCGTTGAGAGGTTTGTGCAGGTGGTATGTCCATCGCCACCCTTCACTGATTTCCCAAGAAAGCACACAGCAGCCAGGGGCCGATCTGGTCTGCTGCTCAGGCAGCTGGACAGTGTTGCTGGGATAAACGCCGCAGGAAGGACTCGGGGCCGCACACTGAGGAGGGCATGTACAAAGCGCATCGTGAGCTCAACCAGGTTCTCCCGCGCTGCCCAGGGAGTCTCTGAGGTAATGACTCAGCCCAGGCAGCTGCAGGGAGGGCAGCCGTGCCCGCCGCTGGGCACAGCCATGTGTTGCAATTGCCTTGCTGCTGGATGGGAAATGGATGAGCATTTATTCCAAAGTGGTTTTATGTGCCCACTTTCTCTGTAGCTTTAACCATAAAACTCACTCTACTATTTGATTCTTAGAGATAAAATAAACTGCCAATTCCAGCCATTTCATTCTTTCCCCCAGTAACAATGATCACCACTGGAATTTAGTTATTTAATGCCACCAGGAATCCAATGTCACCAATCAAATCTAAACAGTTACGTCACAAAACCAGCGTCATACTGAGTGGACATGCATTGATAGTCTACACAACATACCATTACAGCAGAAAAGGAATCAAATGCAAAATTTTCCTTGATTTTTGGTGGTTTCCAGATTCTACAGTACAGATAACAAAAACAAAACAAAATAAAACAAAGCAATACAAAACAAACAAAACACCAAAACAAAATGAAAGCAAACAAAAACCTAGAAAAACAGATTTTAAGTGTTATCAATAAAATAGTGAAAATTGAATAAGGCTTTATGTTTTTATATGGGCTGAAGACTTAAAACATGAAGCTAGCCCCAATCTGTCAAAAATGACAGCTCAAGCCCTAACCGGTTTGGCTCAGTGGATAGAGAGCCAGCCTGCAGACTCAAGGGCCCCAGGTTTGATTCTGGTCAAGGGCATGAACCTTGGTTGCGGGCACATCCCCAGTAAGGGGTGTGCAGGAGGCAGTTGATTGATGTTTCTCTCTAATCAATTTTTCTGACTCTTTATCCCTCTCCCTTCCTCTCTGTAAAACAATCAATAACAAATATATATATATTTTAAATGACAGTCCAGTAGTTATCATGACTGGACAGGCTTTCCTACAGTAGATCTGGAGGCCTGGCCCACCCGGCAAAGCCTCTGGGGTTAATTTCTCAATGCAAATATCATCATTCAGCAGTCACAGGAACTTGGAAACATACTTGAAGTTAAGACAGAGATGAAAAATGACACACAAGTCCATCTCGTTTCTGACCTGTCACATAGAGCCACTGGCCCAAATGCCGCCGAAGCCTGCTCCCCGACATAAGACGCCAACGAGAAGAGTAGAATGAGTTCCGCCCCCGTGGCCGGTGTCCTGGGAGTTCTCTCTCACTGTGTGCCCAGGCGAGGCTCAAGCTCCGCTAACTTGCTTCTCTGGAGCGTAATTAACAGAGCACAAAATTATTAACTGATATAGGCCAACCCCAAATGCTCGGCACACCTTTCAGACAGCAGGAAACATGTCCCCCATCCTCAGTTCTATGTGCCATGTTATTCCTAACTGGCATCGCTGTCCACATAAAAAGAACAGGAGCTTTGGACCAGGTCTTGTGCTTTTGCCCAAGGCTAAGTGCAAGCTGTCTCCACATCGCTGCCATCGGGGCAGGCGAACACGTGGAGCGCCATGTACAGGAGGCGAAGGGGCAGAGCTAGTTCCACCAAAGACATCCTCAATCAGGCGCGTGAAGACGACCGACGACCAGCATGACTTCTTTCTTCAGCGTGATCTCAGAATGAACCGAGTTCTCAGAACTGAGTTTCTGTTTGATTCTCTTTCCTGGGATCCTCTCTGAAATCAATAAAAAATATTTTTTAAAAAAGGATAAGTATTGTCCTAGCTGTTTAGCTCAGCGGATAAAGCATCAGTCTCAGGACTGAAGGGTCCTAGGTTCAAATCCGGTCAAGGGCACATGCCTGGATTGTGGGCTCGATCCCCAGTGGGGTGCATGCAAGAGGCATCTGAACAATGATTCTCTCTCATCATTGATGTTTCTATCTCTCTCCCACTCCCTTCCTCTCTGAAACCAATAAAAATATGTTTGAAAAAAGGATAAGTATTACTTAAAGTGAAAGCAATTACATTTCTCTAAACAATATTTATTCCTTTTTTCTTCAAATATATGTACTACATACTAAATTATAATAAAGTAGCATAATATGGCAATTATGTGTTGTTTATTTACATAACATCATATGTGTATACATTGCATGGATATACATATTTTTCATGTCCATAATACATGTGCATGTAAGTGAATTTAAAAATCGCCGTTTAAATATTTTCAAACCTTCAAGTGTACTAGTTCTCCTTTCTTTCAGCGTCTCCACCATCGCGGTGTCAGCCTGGTTGTCATTACGGGAGAAAGCCTCTGTCCTGACATTCCTCCCTCCCTGTGCTGAACAGTCTCCTCAGTTATGATGTCACCGTGGCCTCAAATTCACAGGCCTGGCCATGCATGTGCTTCTGCTTTTCCACTTACCAAAGCGAGGACACCTGCACGGGGAGAACTGAAACACGACTACGGGAGAGTCCCGTTCGGTCAGAAAACAGGACACGGCGGCTTCAGGCTGCGTTTCCCGTCGGAGCTAAAGCCGGAGTCGGGTTTGCAATTCCTGCACAGCTAGGCCTCCCAAGGCCGGACTGCACCATCGAGGCCCATTTCCTGCCCGAAGTCAACGCTGGCCCAGGCCCGGGGCTCCAGCGTCCCTGACTCCAGACAGCAGTCACCACCCAGGTCTGGGGACTTGTTCCAGCCCAGTCCCCTGCCGAGGGAGCTGGGCGTGTGGCCTGCTCGGCCGTCTAAGGTTTGAGTGGGACGAGGCCTGTGCCCGGCTCCGAGCCCTCCTGTCTGCAGCCTCCGTGCTCCTCGCTCTGCAGAAACATGAGTCAGGCAGACAGTGTTTCTCTGGGAACACAATGGTTTGCGAAAGCCTGGTTATAAAACTCCGAGCCAATTGGAACGGAGTCGCTGGGAACCAGGGAGGCCATTTCAACATTTAGGAAAATCCTCCACATAAAACTGGAGCTCCCGCAGAGTCTGGAGACCGTGCTGGCCACTTCCTGCCATGGAGAGCGGACCTGGAAAGTTAATTTAGTGTCTTCAGAGAGACGCGAGAAGGAATAAATAGGAGATGTTTAGTCAAGAGCGCCAGTTAGTCATCAGAATACTTTCCTGCCTATGACAGATCCGTGTGGTTTAAAATGGTCTTCTTCTTTATGCATGTGGTTTTCTGGGCTCTGTGTGTGTGTGTGTATGTGAGTGTGTGTGTTTGTGTGTGAGCGTGTGTGTGTGAGAGTGTGTGTGTGTGTGAATGTATGTGTGTGAGTATGTGCGTGTGTGTGTTCATGTGAGTGTGTATGTGTGAGTGTGTGAATGTGTGTGTGAGTGTATGTGTGAGTGTATGAATGTGTGTGTGTGTGTGTGTGTGTGTGAGTGTGTGTGAGTGTGTGTGTGAGAGTGTGTGTGAGTGTGTGTGTGTGTGTGAGTGTGTGAGCAGTTGGGAGGGAACAGGCCTGCAAGGGAGGGCAGTTGGGGGTGACTATGTCTGCAGGGGAAGGCAGTTAGGGGTGACCAGGCCAGGAGAGGAGGGAAGTTGGGGGCTACCAGACCTGTAGGGAAGGGCAGTTGGGGGGGACCAGGTCTGCAGGTGAGAGCAGTTGGGGGTGACCATGCCTACAGGGGAGAGCAGTTGGGGGGACTAGGCCTGCAGGTGAGAGCAGTTGGGGGTGCCCAGGCCTGCAGGTTAGGCAGTTAGGAGCAAACAGGCCTGCAAGGGAGCAGTTAGGCATCAATCAGGCTGGCAGGGAAGTGGTTAGGGTTGATCAGGCTGGCAGGCAGAGGCGGTTAGGGGCAATCAGGAAGGTAGGCAGGCAAGCAGTTGGGAGCCAGCAGTCCTGGATTGTGAGAGGGATGTCCGACTGCCTGTTATGCCTGATTCTATTTGTCTTCTTTGATTTCTTTCAGTAATGTTTTTGTAGTTTTCAGTGTACAAACCTTTTATTTCCTTGGCTAAGTTTACTTTTAAGTCTTTCACTCTTTTTGATACTAATGTAAATAGAATTATTTTCTTTGTTTTAATTTCATTTCCCTATGGCAACCATCATTATTCTCTATGTCTATGGATTTGTTTCTATTTTGTTTTGCTTATTCATTTGTTTTGTTTTTTATTAGATTCTACATAAAAATAAAATCAATTAGATATTCATCTAATATCCATTTTCACCCACTGCTACACATCTGTATTTTTAAGTTGATTTATTTATTGAAAAGAAAAAAAACAGGTCTTGTATCTTATGGAATTACTCAAGGTATCTTTCTCAAATTGCTGTTTTTCTCTCAAATTGGTATTTCTTTCTCTCTCTGTGTGTGTGCGCGCGTCTCTCCGCCTCTCTCCCACTCTCTCTCTAAAAAAAAAAAAAAAAAAAATCAATGGAAAAGTATCCTCAGGCAAGGATTAATAATGAAAATAGCTTTCCCTTATAACTATTTGGTTAGCCTAAACTATAGTCCACAAAATAAAGAATGTATACTTACGTCTTCCCTTTACTTATCAATATTCCAAACAATGAGTTCAATGAGGCCATAGAAAGCTCTATAAATGTTTGAGTTTTTAAAGATCACTGTTAACTTATAATTTTTATGTTTCTGATATGCTTCAATGAATTCAATTGCTGTTCTTAAGTTCAATTGTCTTATACGTGGACAGAGTTCCCTTCAAGTTGGCACCCATTTCTCTCTGATAGGACCCTCACTAATATCTGATGGTTTTTTGTTCAATAAAAAGGGATCTCAAGCTCAAGTTGCCCTGAAACATGATTCGGTGTTTCCTGTCCCAGATCTGTAATCAACCTTTTCCGAAGAACCCTGATTTGTTTTAGCAGAAAATATTACTTAGAAAGCGCAGTCTGAAGGTCAGTGTCCCTTGGCCTTTTTAAAACATTAGCTTTAGTTTGTATTTTGGCAATAAATAGGGTGGTTATGCAAAAAATAAAGAAATAAGCAGAAATATACTGTGTATGTATCAACTGCACCATTAAATTCACTCTACATCTAGTGAAAATAAACGATAAATATTCAACTTGGGAAAGAGCATGTTTGTTTTAGTTGGTTGATAACGCAGATGCCCAAGACTCTCATGCTTTCTATGACATAGTTGCTCCAGCTGTTGCTTATATTACACAGCTGTCCTCAGAGTTTTCCATTTTCTATAGCACAACATGGGGGCACATATTTCCAACAGCTGCATTGTTCATGGCTCCCCAGTGAATAGACAAACATCCTGCAAATGGCATGACTTAGCGCGTTGCGGACACATGGGCGGAACAGGGATCAAGGTGCTGCTAGGTCTTAGCTCTCTGTTGACTAACCATGCTTTGTCAGTGGCCAAGGCACACCAGCACGTGCATAAAAACTCATTAAAACGAAAGGGAGAGGCTTGACTTAAATACAGTGTGTGGGAAAAGAGTGAATGTTTCTGAAAGTCATAAAAAGTGGTTTATGTTCTAGATTGAAATAGTTGAGCTACTTCTTAAACATACAAGGACACAACTGTTTTTAGTAGATTTTGTTGGATAAACTTATTATAAAGAACTAGGCCAGGTTGGTGTGGTTGAGCATCAACCTATGAACCAGGAGGTCACGTTTCGATTCCTGGTGAGGGCACAGGCCCAGGCTGCAGGCTCCAGCCCCAGTGTGGGTGTGCAGGAGGCAGAATTGACAAAGGTGAAAGGCACCGTCAGAAGGCTCATGCCTGCTGAGGGTGGCGTGCAGAAGTGCAAGTGGCCCAGGGCACTGCGTGGGGAGCCCTCAGGCCTGAGGGACCTGCAAGGTGGGCCTCGGGCAGATGCACCTTCTGCAGCCTGGTGTGGGCTGGGCTTGAGCTGGGCATGGTCCTCACATCAGCTGTGACTCCGTGACACCAAACTGTTAATGTTCTAGAAAGAACTTCTCAGACACCTACATGGGTTGTGTTCCACTGACCTCACCCTCCCTTTACCCATCACACGTGTGCTCACTCATCTTACAGAGCAGGGGCTGCGAGAGAGCACACAGGCTTCCATTATCCATGTGTGTGCACACGGAGCAGGGCTGCCTGAGCTCCCTGCTCCTGCAGAGGGTTTTATACTCACATGAGGGAGTAGATAGATACACACATAGTTTTTCTCCCTGGGGAAATAATTTCCAGGTTAATGCATTCTTGTAATGAGGTGTGGGGGTGATGTTATCCTCTGGGTAGTAATTGAAAGACAGTAGGACGTCTCTCTAGCTGGCCTAGTAGTAAAAATGCTCCAGCAGTCTGGCCATGTAATGAATCGCCTCCGTTGTGTTAAATAAAATTTTGTTAAATGGGTGAATTAAAGAATAAGACTCGTTAGTTAAAAGCTCTATTATGAGCCCCCACTGTATTCCTCTAGCTAATTTCTTTTTAAATTGTTATATTCAAGGTGACATTTTGGTTCCTATAAGATATTGAGATTGAATCCTGGTGGGTGTGGCTCAGCTGGTTGGAGTGTTGTCTCCTGCACTGAAAGGTTGTGGGTTCAATTCCCAGACAGGGCACATGCCTAGATTGTGGGTTCAGTCCCTAATTGGGGTGCATACAAGAGGCAGCGTGGTGATGTTTCTCACATTAATGTTTCTCTCTCTCTCTCTCTCTCCTCCCCCCTCTCTCTTTCCCCTTCCTCTCTATTAAAATACAAAAAAACAACAAAAACCTTAAAAAACATACAGAGATTGTGGTTCATAGTCATTTTTAATCAAATAAAAGTCTTATTGAAAACTTATTCAAACAGTTTAACGTTGGTATTTTTCTGGTGTCGAAGTGCTAATGGCTATTGTAATCTGGTGAGTCTGAGACCACAGTAACCAGCTGGTGAGACATCTCTGCAGCATCTGCAGGGGCACTCTGCATAGTAAGCACTGGCCGGGCCAGACCAGAGCTGCCCGGAAGACAGAGACCAGAAAGCCACGATGAAGTCATTCCGAGTCCCTGCTGAGTCGCTAGCGATGATATAGAGGGGATTGGACGGGAAATGACGTAGAGACCAGTGCGTGCACGACTTTCAAATACCAAGAACTCTCAGTCAGCACCAATGGACAGAGCGTTCAAGCCAAAGGGAACGTGCTAAGCAAGTGCGATGTTTTTGTCTTAAAATGTGGCAGGTAGATTAAAATGATGTGCCTTTTTTTTTTTTGTCATTTTACACAATTAAAACTTATGTATTTCTAATACCATAAAATCAAAGACGCCTGTCCATTGCAGAGAATTCTGAGAAGAATGAAGCGTGCAAATATCCCCTTCTCCATTTTGATAAATTCCCCCTCTCACTTAAGGGTTTCCCCTCTCTTCCTCCTTAACATTAGCATCACAGGAAAATTATGCAGATACATAATATCATTAAATTATGTTAAATAGATAACATTTAAAAGAAAATGGGAAACACTAGATTTGTTTTTAGTGGTTCTAAACTAGCCTCATTTCTAATCTCATCGAATCTGTCATCTATTTATCTATTGATCACTGTGCTTCAATAATGATATGAGCACTTTTAAAAATGGACAAATATAACATGTCTAAAATAAATATATACATAAAGTTATACACATATTTCCATAATTATTCTAAAAAGTCCAATCTAACTATTCTTAGAAATAAGGCCGAAATCGGTTTGGCTCAGTGGATAGAGCATCTGTCTTACATATACTGCTATTCTTATTTTCTTTCAAAAGAGATCCATATTGTGGAGTATTTTGACTTTGTTGTTTATGTCTCTGCATTGCCACTCTAGTAATGTTCCTAACTCGTTGCTGCTCTGCGATGGAGAGAGTGAGGTCTCGGGAGAGCACAGCTCCTGGGGAGGAGCGGGGTGCACAGCAGCGAATACTTAATTAACTTTCCATCAGACTCAAACCCTTTGCTTTCCCTTCAAGCTGTCTTCTTAGCGAAGCTTGCATCCTGCTTTTGTAGCTGTAAGTGATACAGATTTTTTAAATAAACAGACTTCCTCCCCATCTTTCATTCTCAGGCCCTGTCGTTACAAGATGCATTCTGCACTGCCCAGCTGTGCTGGCCGAGGGTCAGCACCGGGAGTCACGCTCCAATGTGCTCTCCACACGCACAGGAACGGCACAGACACACACACACACACACACACACACACACACACACCCCCCGCTGTTGGGTGTTCCTTACAGTCACACATGAGGGAAGGGAAGGGGGGCAGTGGTGTGGTTCCATGGAGGGTGATGGACTGCCTTCTCCCTGAAGCCAGTGCACGGTCACTCAGTGACATGGGGGAGGCCAGAGAGGGGGACAAACAGGGACCCCGTGCTTCAGAGATGCCCCCGATTATACTTTGGCTAAGAAATCCCGGGGCAGTATTAACACATATTGTTATTAAAATACCTTAAAAGCAAAACATCATCGATCAAGTGTTAACTAAACACGGGTTCCTTACGCCCCCAAATCTTGCAGGAGCCAGGGCCTTGGTGGCACAGGGGCATGTACCTCTTTCTGTCCATCTCTCCCTGTTTCTGATTAGGATGAGAGCCTCTGAGACCGGGAGGGAATTTGACAGATGGTATGGTGAAATCCTTGTGAAATCTTACTCCAGATTTGTACAGATAAGAAAATCAAGTCTGAGCGTTTTTCGGGGGTGTTCTCAGCCCCACACAGATAAGCTTTGTTAGGAACAGGCTGACCTTCCACCTCATGACCCAGCTCCTGTGACACCCACTGTCCCCCCGTCCTTCCTCCTCCCCTCCCCTGGTCGAACCAGAAAGTGGGGTGGCTGGTGGGTAGCGAGCCCCACACTGTGTGACCAGCTTCCCCGGGTGGCAGAGGGTTAAGACCCGGGACCTGGCTGGACCCAGAAGGTTCTCATTAGGAGCAGGGGCCTCCCTGCCAATCCGGGGAGAGCACATCCCCAAACAGCTCAGCGGGGGAGGGACCGGCCAGCTGGCCGACAAGCTTCTTCTTGCTGCTCCCACTCCGCTCCCTAAGGAGGAGCAGGGGGAGGAGCAGGGCAAGAGAGTCCGAGAGGACTTGCCACGTCGTTCCTCAGAAAGTGGACCTCTGTCCACGTGTCCGCAGAGCAGGAAGGACCGGAGCCCGTGCTCTGAACACCCAGCATGGGCCTCCCCGCAAGGACAGCCGAACTGGGTCACCTCCTTCCTCCTTCCCCGGCTCACTCCTTCCTCTTCAGAAAAGGCTGTGCTTCTGCCTTGTGTGACGTGGACGAGGCCAGAGGCAGGGTCCCTGCATGCAGAGGCCGGGGACCCGGTTCCCAGGAGGACGTATGGAATAACGTGTTTGGGCGTCCATAGTCAGTCTGTTCAATTCAGTGCGGGGCTCTGGGAGCCTTTGATGCACCAGTTTCCCGCCGGCGCTGGGAGCCGTCAGGTGGCCTTTGTCTTGCTGACCTTGAAGTTTGGTGTAAACACTGTCCACATGGGCCATGGCTGTTTGTGTCTCTGGCTCTTTTTAGGGTCAAAAGCGAGCTCCATTGACTGGAGCCACCTGGTTCCAGGCTCCGGAATACAGTCAGACAGGGACCAGCCTCCTGGTTCCAGGCTCCAGAAAACAGTCAGACAGGGACCAGCCTCCTGGTCAGAGGCTCCGGAATACAGTCAGACAGGGACAGCCTCCTGGTCAGAGGCTCCGGAATACAGTCAGACAGGGACCAGCCTCCTGGTTCCAGGCTCCAGAATACAGTCAGACAGGGACCAGCCTCCTGGTCAGAGGCTCCGGAATACAGTCAGACAGGGACCAGCCTCCTGGTTCCAGGCTCCAGAATACAGTCAGACAGGGACCAGCCTCCTGGTCAGAGGCTCCGGAATACAGTCAGACAAGGATGAGCCGCCATGAGAATGCCACCTGACAGCGCTGTCCCAAAAGCAGCACACCTGTTGGAGCCGGGCCAGAGATGTAAAGTTTGGTAAACATTTCCATCTTAGAGAGAAAGGGACACGGGGGTGGGAGGGGAAGGGGCAGACATTGCAAAGTTCCCTCTTGCTTTCCTCTGCCCGTCTACCTCCTTTCCCTGATTCAAGGGCAGGCATTAAGAAAACAAAAGAGACAGAGAACTTTAATGGGAGAAAGGGAAAGAGACAAGAGGGAAGATAGAAGGGTGTGCAGCCCTAGCCGGGTTGCTCATTGGTCAGAGCATCGGCCCATGAACTATGAAGAGTCCCTGGTTCGATTCCAGTCAGGGCACACACCCTGGTGCAGGAGGCAGCCAGTCGCTGTGTCTCCCACTCCCGCTCTCCCTAAAAAAAATCAATGGAGAAAGTATTTTCGGATAAGGATTAACAAGAAGAAGAGGAGGAGGAGGAGGAGTGTGGGGAATGGGTAGCTGGCGGGGAGAGGACTCTGGAGCCTAGCCTGGCGTTTAGATTTGCAGCTTTGACCTGGGCAGGGGGCACTCTCCGCCTTTGGATCTGGAGAGGCCTGTGGCTGGCAGTGTCAGCAGGTGAGGTGGGCACAGAGATCAGAGCGGTCATTGGCATGGACTTATTTTCAATCTTTGATTCAAAGATTAAAAAGTTAATGACCCTGCAGGCGTCCATGCGTGTTAGCTTGGTTAGAAGTTCAAGTTCCTCTGTGTCATGTGTTTTGTACCTTCTCCCAGCCAGGCTGCTCTGCCTCTTCCAAATGACTCAATTCTATTTTATTTTTTATTTCATTTAGTGGTTTTTTTTAATTTTTATTTCAGAAAGGAAGGGAGAGACATCAGTGATGAGAGAGAATCATGGACCGGCTGCCTCCTGCACGCCCCACACTGGGGATCAAGCCCGAAACCTGGGCCTGTGCCCTGACCCGGAATCGAACTATGACCTCCTGGTTCCTAGGTCGATGCTCAGCCACTGAGCCCCGCCTGCCGGGCCCAAACGCCTCCATTTTACTTCGGTGGTGTGCGTGCTACGCCCCCTCCGGAGGACAGGAGAAATGCCGTTGGCGGCAGATTGCTCCGGGGTGGGACGTGAAGGAGACCAGGCGGAGGAGACGTGGCAGGAGGAGGCACACGTGTCAGCGAGCGGAGAGCAGAGCCGTCTGTGTGGTTCCTGGGCCTCCTTCTGGGACCAGCCCCTCGGGTTTCTCTGGCCCAGGGCGGGCTGCCCGAGGGGGAGTTCACACTCCTGGGCCCTCAGAGGGGACAGGTGTCCTCTGGCTGCTGGGTGATCGCAGGTCTGCTCTGAGCCGCTGGCCTGGGGGGGGGGGGCAGGGAGAGGGGGTTAGGGTGAGGCTCCGGGCTCCGGGCAGGCAGAGGGGTGGCGGTTAGAGGACCTGGACCCCCTCGGGTCACTCAGAACCACATGCTATTGAATTGCTTCCGGACGCTGAGAACATGGGTTCAGAGCTTCTCCCTGCCTAGAGATCAGGTTCCTGAAGAGCACACGTCAGTGGGTTAAACAGCGAACCATGGCTGCAGCGGGGAGCACCCCAGCTTCTGTCAGCTCGGCCACTGCCTGCGGGACAGGCCTGTCCCTCGGAGGGAGCTGACACTCGGGGCCTCTCTCCTGACCGGAGAGGACATGCTGCAGTGCTGGGAAGTGCCAGCTCTGAGGGCCGTGGAGCTCTAAGCAGGACCCGCAATGAGCCGCCAGACCTGATGAGTCTGCGTGATGACAAAGGCACAGCCATCGCTGTGTTCTCTCTCCAGAGCCAGTTTCAGGAGCGGCTGTTCCATTCGGTTCCCTTTGCTGACGTCCACCGGCTCCACTGTCCTCCAGGGGGGCTCCGTGGTGATTCCGTGGCGCCTCCGAGGGCCTCGTGTGGAGTGGGCCCTTGAATACGTTTATTAGTGAAATAATTCAGTAGAAATGTTACTCAGAGTCTTTAAAATATTCTATGAAACTCAGAAAAATACCTTTGGGTTACTATAATTTGATCAATCAATGCAAATAATATAACTTCTTAGGCATGTATTTATATTTTATTTGTGGGATAATCGTTTCCATTATGACACAAATGAGAAATAGAATCCAGGCGTTCCACAAAAATGCACATTTTCAGAGCTGCCTTTGAAGATTCGAACACAGATTTTCACATCTTTTATCCTGCACGGAAACCGCTATGTTAGAAAGTTCCAGACTCTTTGTGGGACAGGGTGATGGATCCTCTGAGGCACCTACAACTACAACCTTATCTTTAGTAACCTGTGGGTTCCTCCACAGTGTCGAAGAATACTTTTCCATTTGACTTCTATTCCCTGATGGTTTTCATCCAACCACACTGAAACTCCAAATTCGCGCCTGAGCTCAGGGGCCTTGTGTTCACGTTGGCTTTTTGGTCAGAACCTGAAGGAGAGCATGAACCTGAAATACATGTTTTATTGCCCACAACAGTGTGCTATTTGCTCACTAAGATGCCTCCCAGGTAAACTGATGGAGAATTACAACACAGGCTTTCTGTCCTCCTTCATTGTAGCTACTTGGTCAGATTGCAGGTTTGACTTATTAGGAAAAAAATATCTTTTGCTTTCAGTTAGCGATTCCCTTAAAAAACAAACACAAAAAACAAACAAACAAACAAACAAACAAAAACAGCCCCATTTTTAGATATATTTGCATCCACAGATGATCATTTTGATGATCTTAGCTAGAAGGTTGGGTCATGAAAGCTAGAATAAGCATGAGAGATGTTAACTTTCAGACTCAGAGTCAGACATTATGGCACAAACATCGTATTAATAAGACCAAACTGAATTCTTTTATAACAGGAGAGATAAGAATAGCAAAGATCATCGTGATGGGGATGGGAAAAATAGAATCTGGGAGCAGGGTTGTGCAATCAGATCGATGACTAAGTCTTGCTGAATTTCACAGCCTTTTTCTGCAACCCCCTAGGGAAATACAGCTATCCCTTGCCTTCATTAACATGGCAATAACGACATCTGAAAACTTCATTTTCTTTATGACATGATTTATGAACAAAGATTTTTTTAAATTACATTTATGGTGGTGACATTGGTTAATAAAATTATATACAACTAGAGGCCCGGTACACAAAATTCATGCACGGGGGGGGGGTGTCCCTCAGCCCAGCCTGCGCCCTCTCCAATCTGGGACCCCTCGAGGGATGCCCAACTGCCCACTGGGATCGGGCCTCAGTGGGCAGTCGGACATCCCTCTCACAATCATTTCATACATTTAGACCCACATTAGACTGTTTTATAATTTTGGCTTCTGTTGTCAAATGTAATTTAGAAAACTCTAAGAAGTCAGGAAGTCTATTGTTTAGTATTTTACTTTAAAAAAAAAAAAAGTAGTTTTTAAAAATAAGTGGTTTTGCTCCAGATGAAGAAAATGGGACCAGAGGCATGGATGCATGAAACAGAGTGACAGGTCTCGGAGGGAAGGGGGCTGGGAGTGGGAAAAGATCAACCAAAGAACATATATACATATATGCATAGCCCGTGGACACAGACAACAGTGTGGTGTGATGAAGGGGATTGGGTAGAGGGGAGCACCTCAGGTGGCAGGACAAATAGGGAACATCTGTGATACTGTAAAAAAAAAAAAAAAAAAAAAGATTTGGACTTAATTATGACAAGAGACCTCAAAACGATTTCTTCTTGAATTTAAACCAGGCATCTTACATTTTAATCACAGGGAGTAAAAATTTGAAAGACAAACTCTCTTCCCTTCCCCCGTGAATATGTTGAAGTAATTGAAAACAATTGTAACTTTTGAAAATTAAAACAATTGTAGAAAAGTTTCATTGTACCTTATGTGAAAAATACCTTCAACATAAGCATCTTTAATATGTTAACGATATTATATATTTTAAACAACAAATGTGTGATCAGTATTCACACACCAGAGTGGGGGGTGGGATGTCTGTAGCATTAATGACTCCGGGGAAACGTTAGTGTGCTGACACACAACAGCACAATGAGGATGAGGGTGAGCTGTTTCCGCAGACCTCAGCACACGCCAGCAGTCACGGAGCGGACACATCTGTAAGCTATCTGCTCAGGGCTCTGTCCTCTCTCTTCCTCAGTTCACAGTTCAAAGTCCTTCTCTGCCAAATCCCGGGAAGTAATGGAGAACAGGTGTGTCTTAATTACAGGATTTGATAATGGAACGCTTGTGAGAAACCATTTTTTTTTGCCCATGAATAATAAATGTAAGGGTAATAATTGTTTCTATATTTCCCTGCATCATTAAATCCTGACTCAAAGATGCCGAGTACATTTGTATCAGAAAGATTTCTTAAAGTTGGTTGGACTACGAAGAAGAATACATGAGGAACAGAAATGTGCGGTTAAAAAAATATGGTATTGATTTATTCAAGCAGATGAAAAGAAGTAAATCTTCCCAGGGAGGCCAACTGGTGAGTAAGAGGGAAGAGGGCTAAAAGAATTTGAAGGGTGTGAACAAAAAAACATGGACAACAAATGTTGAGCATTATGCAAATGCTCGCTGGGCAAAACAGCCACATGCCGGATAACTCTGGTTCTAATAAAATGGCATTTCGACAAGAACAGTTGTCATTGGATGGGGAATTTATTGCTCGAATTGTTTAAACTTAACAAATAAGAAACTTCAAATGTTTTAGCAGCTAATAGAAAATTTTTAGAGGTCACGTATGGAGACTTAATGTTTTATGCAAGCCAAATATTTTTTAGACACCATCTTTCAGCATATGATTAAATCCTGACTCAAAGATGCTGGAAATGTTATTATATGTTTTCATATGTCATTCTTGTACTTAAGAAATGGACAATATATGTTCCTATTGGAAACTGACATCACATCCTATAGGCCAGGACTTCTCCATCTGTGTGTGCAGCACCCGGGATGTGTCAAATTATCTCCAAGGCTGTCACGGAAACCCCCAACTCCACACGCCCAAAAGCATTTCACAACAAAGTAGATTTAAATTCATTTTAATATTTTGTAAAAGTATGTTTTTATTGATTTCAGAGAGGAAAGAGAGAGAGAGAGAGAGAGAGAGAGAGAGAGAGAGAGATTAGTGATGAGAAAGAATGATGGATCGGTTTCCTCCTGCATGCCCCACACTGGGGATCTAACCCACAACCTGGGCCTGTTCCCTGAGTGGGAATCCAGCGTGACCTCCTGATTCCTAAGTCAGTGCTCAACCACTGAGTCATGCCTGCTGGGCTAATATTTTTTAAATCAGCAATATTTGGAAGGCAAGGCATTTAGGAAGAGTGGGTACGATGAAATAAAAGGTTTAAGAATCACTGTTTTCGGTAATGAATATAACCATAGAGCAAGAGACTGCTCGTCTGTAAGATTCTCCCAGTGACTCGTCATGATTAGCCAGCACTCCAGCGGCAGATTCCACAGCCCTGATGATCCGGGAGTGTGGTTTGGTTTGGTTTGGCTTTTATCCTTTTCATGACACTAATTGTAGGGGTTGTCTGTTTCTTCTAACTGGGCTCATATTTTAGCGTTTGACAATCCACAGAACATAATGGGACTGAATGCAAAATGGCACAATTTTGATTTAAAAAACATCAGAATACAAGGAGATCCAAGATGGTGGCTAGCAGGACAGCAGGCTGCGAGATAGCATGAGTGAGTGAGAGCGCTAAGGGAGAGTGTGAGGACTGGCAGGGAGTGTCTGTGTTTGTGAGTGAGGGACAGCTGTATTCCACAGGACTGTTGGGGACTGGTGGACCAGGCTCCCCTGGCTGGCCAGCCTCTCCTACCGCTGAACTCTCTCCTGGAGCAGCTGGCTCTGCCGCAGAGCCCAGGCCATCTTGAAGGGGAGAGCAGCTGTGGTCAGAAGCCTAGCCTTACCTTCAACCTGGGAGATCTTGGATACTCCGGGATTCTACATCTACATCTCCCAGGGACCAGCTGCCCGGCATACATCCTATCAGTGGATAAGCATAGACCTATGAACCAGGAATTTAAATGTCTCCGCATTCCTCTCTCTCACACACACCTGGGACATGTGGGAGAGTGAAGATGCTTTGGGGAGTGGGAGGAGCGCCTTGGACATGACACTGAAATTCCTGTTATCTCTTCGCATCCAACCCACATCATTTGTGGATAAAACAATAGGAGGAGGAGACACAGTGAGACACGGAGGCCTGCCTTTCCAGATGTGTGGAAGGCGCGGTGGCCTTGCCTGCTCCATCTTATCCTAAGGGAGGGAGCAGATAGGATGTGTGCCAGCTGGCTTCTTCAATAAAAATTCTTCAATATTTTTATTGATTTCAGAGAGGATGAGAGAGAGAGAATGATGATAATGATGATGATGATGATAAAGAACCATTGGTTGGCTGCCTTCTGCACAATCCCAACTGGGGGTTGAACCCACAAACCCAACATGTGTCCTGACTGGGAATTAAACCCTGACCTCCTGGTTCATAGGTCTATGCTCAACCACTGATAGATAGGATGTATGCCAGGTAGCTTATCTCTTCCTATCTCTTTTTAAAACATATATTTTTATTTATTTCAGAGAGGAAGTTATACTATCTTTTGAGGAATTTAAATAACATAAGAAATAATCTAGTTTTTTAAAAAAAATAGGCCTAAGAAATAAAAAAATATTTCACAAATTGAAAGATAATAAATGCAGCAATTCATGTTATGTCACCAAAAGGGAAAGTAAAAATTCAATTCCACAGCAGCCCTAAAAAATGCAATGTTGGGTAAGTTAACGTTTTTTTATGGCTTTGACTTTCCCTCAATTTTTAAAAATGTGACTTTTTTCCTCATAAACTTACTTCCCAATAGTGTTTTACAGTTTTCTTCAGTCACTATGCTGCGCTGCGTACATGGGGCTGGAGACTCAGTTGTTTGCAGTGTGGATGGGGCAAGGCACTGAGGAACGCAATAGCTGCTGTCTGGTGGGTGGCCTCTGTCTTCTCTTCTCTTCTCTTCTCTTCTCTTCTCTTCTCTTCTCTTCTCTTCTCTTCTCTTCTCTTCTCTTCTCTTCTCTTCTCTTCTCTTCTCTTCTCTTCTCTTCTCTTCTCTTCTCTTCTCTTCTCTTCCCTTCCCTTCCCTTCCCTTCCCTTCCCTTCCCTTCCCTTCCCTTCCCTTCCCTTCCCTTCCCTTCCCTTCCCTTCCCTTCCCTTCCCTTCCCTCCTCTTCTCTCTTCTCCTCTCCTCTTCTCCTTCTCCCCCTCCTCCTCCCCCTCCTCCTTCTCTCCCTCCTCCTCCTCTGTCTCCTCCTTCTCCTTCTCCTTGTACTCCCAGGCCTCATGCGGTGCTGTGTCCTCCATGACCCTCTTAATGGATAGCAAGTTCCCCCAGTCTCCTGCCTGGGGCAGGAACAGGGCTTTGTGCTTTGTTTCGCTTGTGCTTGTTGTTGCTGAGTAACAGGACTTGCTTCTTTGATACCAGAGACCTTTTTTTCTTGGGAATCACATTGTGCACAATAAGGAAATCCAGAGTGGGCCCCACTGCAGATTTTCCTGAGAAGATAAGATTCTCTGGAAATAAAACATTAAACTTCCTCTCCAAAAGAGTTAGACTTCTCTTCCCAGTACTCACTCATCTATAATCATTAAAGCCTAATATGCAAATCGGCCAAATCTCGGAACAGCCATCTGGACGACCTTCCGGACAAAGCCACAGCTGCTAGGGCCTACTCTTGCACGGATTCTGTGCACCAGGCCTCTCGTTCTTTAATAAGTTCAAGGGAATAAACCTTCATTTTTCTTAGTAGTTGTAGTATTGCTCTTCCTTTCATTTCTCGGCTAACTGGCTTTAATAAGTCATTCTTGGAACCTTGATAATGACCTGGAAGCCAATGCACTGGACATTCGATTCAGTTCTTTTCACTTTCACTGGAAGCCTCATCTCCTTCCCGAGGGTCCGCTTCTCCGATGCAAAAGGAGCAGAAGGTCGTCGGTAAATTCTTCCCAGTGTCCTCATTTCTAGGAATTAGAATCATCACGGGACTCAGCTGTCAATTGATGCAAATGTGCTTGGCTGCCCTGATGGGGAGCCTGAGGCCATGAGTTCTGCTTTAGATCAACTCTGTCATCTCCTTGGCTACCACAGTGGTGACTCTACGGTTGGATACTCCACCAGCACCGGGGCCTTTGGTGGGATCAGCAGGTTTCAGAATGACATAGTCTTGAAAAGAGTATCAGGGATTAATGCGGTCCCACCGCAATTTGAAATGACTTTTTTCTTCTACCGATAGTGAATAGAGAGCAAAGGGAGACATAAGTAACCGAAATAAAATGTGGTTTCTAAAGCATGAGTTACTTGGAACTGATTTGAATAATATTAAATTTTTATTAGCTCATTCAATTGAATCATTCCTCAACTGTATTTTCCAACTATAATTTAAATCTTGAAAAATGAATTAGGTAACTTGTATTTTAAGTTTCTTTATACAATATTAACTTTTAACTCCTATAAGGTTTGGGGGGTCAAAATCTGCCCCCCTCTTTTCTTTAGTTTGTAATCCAAATATCCATGTTTGATTATAATTGCACAGTTAGTGTTAGATAAATATCGATGCTGTTTCCCCTCCTCGCCCCAGCAACAGGATGCACTGGGATAAACTCCCCTAGCACCTGCCTGCCTTCTCACCTCCTCAGTTAATTTCTCTCCACTCACTGCCAGACTCTGGGCATCAGGAGCCATAAAGGAGCATGATCTGAGTGCCCTGGAAATGGAATGGCCTTGGGCAGCTCCTATGTGACAATAGGTCTCTCAACAGTGTGGGAAGCCCTGAGGCACCCAGCCTGCATGGCTCAGTGGTGAGCGTGGACCTAGGAACCAGGAGGTCACTGTTCAATTCCAGTGAAGGGCACACACCCAGGTGGCGGGCTCAATCCCTAGTGGGGGCATGCAGGAGGCAGCTGATCAATGATTCTCTCCTCAGTGATGTTTGTATCTCTCTCTCCCTCCCCCTTCCTCTCTGAAATCAATAAAAATATATATATATATTTAAAAAAGAATCCCTGAGGCACATTGGGAGAGAATCTTCATGAGACAATCTCTTTATATAGAAGGCTAATATGCAGAGTGTCCCCCAGAGAGCATGACGAGAGTTCTATCGCTTGCTATGATGTGTGCTGACCAGCAGGGGGAAGTGTGGAATGAAAGAAGGTCCCAGCCAGCAGCTGGAAGACCCCAATGGGCCTTGATTGCTGGCCAGGCCTAGGGAACTTGCCCTGCATGATTTCATGCACAGTGCTTCTAGTAACAATATAATTATGCTGATACCCACTTGGCATTGGAAAGGGTCAGTATTAATGGTAATTGTAGTCATAATCAACTGAGTAAATGATACAGAATTTCTTGGTAATAATAATTATCACAATTATTTGCATTCATCAACTTTAGTGCTCATAGGAGTTCTTTGATGTAGTTGATCTTATCTCTTACAGATGAGAAAATTAGTCACCTGTCCCCATCGCACAGTTCACACCTGGTAGAATTGGGTTTCAACCAGGTCTGCGGGGTCCAGAGCACATGCTCTTACCCCTTGAGTGCTGCTACCTCTCTCTGCTGCCCCCCAAGCCTAGGGAATACTCACCAGAGAATTGAAAACTATTTACATATATTATTAAAATTTACCTTCTATTTTTTAAATACATTTTTATTGATTTCAGAGAGGAAGGGAGAGGGAGAGAGAGAGAAACATCAATGATGAGAGAGAACCATTGATGGGCTGCACAACCCGGGCATGTGCCCTGTTAGTAATCAAACCATGACCTTCCGGTTCATAGATCAACACTCAACCACTGAGCCATGCTGATCGGGCTTAAAATTTACCTTTTAGAGATCACTGAATAGCTCACATCAACACTAACGTCCTTTAAGAATGTAACGTAATTGTGTGTGTTTTCTTTTTATTAAGTTTAATGTATTGGGATAACATTGGCTAAGTTTCTATGTTACAAGATTTGTACATTGCACTGTGTGGCCAACACACAAGGTCAAACCATCTTCATCACCAGATAATTGTGTGTATTTTTTCCACATGTATTCATTAATTTTATTTTACTGCTATTCTGCACTTCAAATGCACTCCCAGTTACCATCAAATCCCATAACTTCTCTGCATCACATCTGGATAAATGCATACAGATTACATGCCAAAGAGCTGTGATGCATGGAAAAATTCTCTTGGCATTCCCAAGACTTTTCCATTTCTTTAAAATTAGTCTTTACTTCTCTAATAAGCAGATATGAAAACGTGTAATTGATATATATATTTTCCTACCCAGGGCTCTATTTGCTGTTTATGTTCTGTGTCAATGTCCCCTACACGCCTGTTGCCTCTTTTTGGATGAAGAAGCTTCTTGCCCTGCTGATACCCATGTGCCGTTGACTGGCTTTGTTGTGTCTGCAGAGGCTTGGGCGCTGTTCCTTACATCTCAGCTTACTCTGTAGCAGGGAAGACGAGGCCGGGTTGATGGCTCACAGACTTCCCAAACAGCTCCTGTTAACACAGCACCTCCACTCGCATCTCTCTCGGCAGTTGGAGGTCCTGAAAGTCTCACCAGGTGGTGCCACACCTGGAAATTAGCGTGGCGGCCGGAAATGTCAGGCTCAGCGCACTGAGCCATCCTCAGGATGTGGATGCGGGTGGCTTGTGACACTCCCACGCTTTCCGTTCCTTTGCTTGCCCGTCACGGTGAAGGTGGTCACGGTGCGTTGTGTGAGAGCTTTAATCGTCCACACTAGTTAGCCACCTAACTCATTTCAGCCACGCAAAGCTAACCCCGGAAAGGTGAGCTCGGAGACCAGGCCGTGGCGTCCGCCAGCCGTGGGGTAAGGCCGATGCCTTCCCCTCAGAGCTGAGCCCTTCTCCTCGCAGTCACCCCTTTGCTGCCAGGCCCCGGCCCCTGTGTGGCCCGCGGCAGGTGCAGTCCCCCCTCTCCCAGTGCTGTTCTCCCCGGAGGTCCCACGTTCTTGCAAAGGGATGTGTCTCACACGTGGTTTCTGAGCTGAGCCCTCCCTGGCCACGGTGGGAAGGAGGCACATACACATATTGTTTCACACAGACGTGCTTGCCAGAAACTTGCCTGAGAAATGAAACAGCTGCACGCTTGGCAAGTCAGAAGTTTTCCTCACCGAGAACCTTCTTTCCGGGCTACCATCACCGTGGATGTCATACTCGGCACCGACCTCTCACCGAGGCAGGGTTGTGAGCTGGTTCGCAAAACTGGAAGGATTATATTGTCGTTAAATCCCCATGAGCATTTGGCTGGCATAGATTTATTGGCTGTCAGCCTTCTTTCTCCAGACTCCACTGGCAGAATCCGCAGGAGAGTCCTGGCGACAGCGTCCACCTGGCTTGTTAAAGTCTGTTATGGTCATAAACCTGCTCCTGGATTGGGAGGGCAGACGCTCCTAGACAAGCAACAGCTATTTCTGTGTTATGAGTGATGAATATTCAGTCCCTTCATTGGTAATCGTTGGCTTCCATATTTTCAAGAGTATATCTTGCCGAAACCGGTTTGGCTCAGTGGATAGAGAGTAGGTCTGCGGACTGAAAGGTCCCAGGTTCGATTCCTGTCAAAGGCATGTACATTGGTTGTGGGCACATCCCTGGTGGGGGGTGTGCAGAAGGCAGCTGGCCGATAATTCTCATTGATGTTTCTGACTCTCTATCCCTCTCCCTTCCTCTCTGTAAAAAAATCAATAATATATATATATATATATATATATATATATATATATATATATAGTATATCTTACTCCATAGTCAGCCTTTGGGAGGGGAATAATGATTGTCCTTTAATTAAATCTCTCTTGTTCAAAGCAGGGTACATTTTGTGCTTCAAGGAGACAGCCACTGTTTTTATTTCTCCATTCTCCACCCCTAACGTCTTCCTTGTAGCTCTTTTTATGAGCAGTAAAAAGGTAATAACATTATTTTGATAATTGCAATGCCAATATTGATGATGAGTGTCGGGATAATCCTCAGCCAGTTCACTTGTTGGCTGCTGTGTTTAGACATCAGACCATATTAAATAAAAGAATAAACATTTGATTTTCAGCATTCAGCTTTGGGTCACAACCCATCACTTGGAAAATCAGGTCCAGCCATGAGCTGACGATAACAGCATTAATTAGTCGATAGAGCAATTAAAACAATAAAAATAATTGAATATGTCCTTCAACTTATACTCTTTCAGTTCTCCTTACTCCTGTGTAGATTTAAATTTTTATCATATTCATTTTTTTTTCCTGAAGACTTTTTAACATTTTTGTTGTGGGGGTTATTATAAACTACCCTGCTTTTTTCTTTGCCTAAAAAAATTCTTTCATTTTTTTTAAAGCTATTTATGCTAGGTATCATAGTCTAGGCTGATATTTTTGTGACTTTTTAAATATGTCACTTTATAATCTGCTGGCTTCAATAATTTGTAATGTGAATTGTTGAGCAGTCTACTGTCATTCATACATTTCTGTGAATACATACATTACCCTATTTCTAATGTGTTCTTTTCCTCTGTCTCCCTTTAACTTTAGTTTTGAGCACTTTAAATATGCATTGCCTAGGCACTTTATTTATTTATTTATTTATTTTAATAACTAGAGGCCCGGTGAATGAAAATTCATGCACTGGAGGGGGGTCCCTCAGCCCAGCCTGTCCCTTCTTACAGTCTGGGAGTCCTCAGGGGTGGGAGGTGATCCGGTGATCACCTCTGCTGCTGCCACTGCCGGCAGCACAAGCCTCAGCCGACCCTGGTTACCTGCACCTCGGGATGACTCTAAGGGAACTGGGGGACTCCAGAGGCAGGACCCCCAACGGGGCTGAGGGGACTGGGTGCCGCCATCTTTTTTTTTTTTTTTTTTAAATATATATTTTATTGATTTTTCACAGAGAGGAAGAGAGAGGAATAGAGAGTTAGAAACATCGATGAGAGGGAGTCATCGACCAGCTGCCTCTTGCACACCCCCTACTGGGGATGTGCCCACAACCAAGGTACATGCCCTTGACCAGAATCGAACCCGGGACCTTTCAGACCGCAAACCGACGCTCTATCCACTGAGCCAAACTGGTGCTGGCAGGGTGCCGCCATCTTGTAGCTATGGGTGCCACCATATTTGAGGGTATGGCAGTCAATTATATTCTCTCCTTATTGGCTAAGAGTGCTGCCATCTTTGAGGGTGGGGCAGTCAATTAGCATATTCCATCCTTATTGGCTGTGGGTGCTGCCATTTTGCAACGGTGTGAGGGTCAATTAGCATATTCCCTATTGATTAGATAATTATGCTTGATTTCTTATGAAATTCTTTGATCTATGGTTCTGTGTTTTTCAACACTTTTGGAAGATTCCCAGCCATTAGCTTACAATACTTCCTTTATGTGTCTCCTCTCTATCTTTGTTCCTACTGTACCTCCGTTAAATGGACCAATACCGTCTGAGGTCTTGTATGTGTTGCCATTCTTTGTTTCATTCATTTACTCTTTGTGATTTACCCGGTTAATTTCCATTAATGTATTTCCTTGGTTATTGATTCTCCTTTCCTTGGCTTTTTAAAATCAGTTAATGACCCTCTGGAAGGTGTTTTTATTATCTGATTCATTGCATTTCTTATGTCTAGCATTTGCATTTGATTTTTTCTAATAGCTTCCATTGTTCTGATACAATTTAAAATATTTTTTTTACAATTTTCATCTCACTCCTGTAATACATACATTTTGTCCTTATAAATAAGAATTGTTAATATATTAATCATTGCTGTTTTAAATTTCCTAGTTGGTAGTTACAGCATCTGTATCCTATATGGGCCTGGTTCTGTTCATTGCATGTCCCTGCATGCTAGAGGGCTTTCTGCCCTCCATCTGTGGGTAGGTCTTTGCTCAGCAGTGAAATAGAGGAGAATCTTGTGGGTGGGGCCTGTTTCCTTCCTTCTGTGGTTGCTACTTTCTCCACCAAGGCTGGTCACGAATCTCCCAACCAGACCCGAATCTTTCTTCTGAGAACCTGGACAGGCATGAGAACAAGGGCCTGGAGTTAGGGGCACCCCTCCCTGTGTCGGTGGCTCCAAGGATTCTGTGCCCTCAGACCAGCCAGTGCTCACAGTTAGGAAGGGGTTCAAACCCTGAGCTGATGTCTCCTGCCAGTGGATCTGACACTGAGTCCTCTTCGACCAGGTGTCCCTGCAGGTCAGCCAGGGCGCCCAGGCTGTCTCTCTTGGCAGGCGTATTTCCTTACACTTGAGACTATTTGTCCTGCGGCCCAGCTCGGTGATGGTGCAAAACACGTTATGATTTGGTAAATTACCACATTGCTGTAGGGGGAAAGCTGTGTTCCTTTGAGCTTTCCATACCCTAAGACTAACCAAAGCCCTTCTCAGTTGATTTAGGGTTAAATAGGGTCTATGAGTTACCATGACGATGCATTTTTAAGTGAAACTCACACACTGAATGTTTAAAATTGTAACATTATTGATCCACATACATTTCCCTCATGTTGAACTTCCCGAGATTTGCCAAACAGTCAAGGGAGAGGATTAGTGATTCTGAGAAATGTTGGATTATTGAGCAAATCTTTGGACCCATTTCGTGGGTGGAATTCGCTGTTGGCCTCCTTCTCTCTGTGTATGGAGGATGAGATCATGATTTGCTTTCTTATGTGCTTTTATGTGTATGAGTTAATTTATGTTTGTATTTGCATGGAACATGTTTCTAGTTTCAAAGGAATTTAATATTATTTGGATAGTTCAGGAACAGATGATACATTTACATTAGTTAGAAACTGGTTGCTCCAATAAAACAGATTTTAAATCCAGCGCATGTCACCATTGGCTGCCAAGGAAAACGCAGCCCTTATCTGCCTCCAAACAAGCTTCATTTGCTGCAATTGCTGCTGTGGAGTCCCTGCTTCCTGCTCATCCTCTGATTGCAAGGACTATCCTGCCCCCCACTGAGGGTTCTGCAGACCCCTGATGGAGGTTCCTGCTTCTGAGATCAACAAAATTAAAAGCATCTTTCATTCTGGTCCTACTCTTAAGTCTACACCAGTTTCAGAAAAGACTTTACACATACATTTGGTTAAATTACTTAAAAGAAAATCTCTCTATATAAAAGGCTAAGCAATCATCCAGGAGCTGCTGAGCTCCGGTGACTTGGCAGTAGTGGTTCTCGGGTGTCATACCCAGAACCAGAGAGGAGGAAGCCCGATTCTGGGGTGCACCACCCGAGAACTGCCCTCTTACATCATGAGACCCCTTGGGGGATGTTGGAGAGCTGGTTTCGGTCCAATCCCTGCAGGCCAGGCCAAGGAACCCACCTGCCAGAGGGACCCCACTCACTCCGCAGATGCCACTCTGGCCTGGCTCATGGGACATCTTTGAAATATACACAAGAAAATGTTCATCTCTAGAAGGAAGCCAAAGGCTGGTGGGAATAGTGAGAAACAAACCTTCTTTTACCTTGTGTAACCTCTCCTCCTCACCAAATGCACGGTGTACGTAAAAGGACGACAAAACCACTCCATTCGCAGAGGTCAGAGCTCAGGAGTGCTGTCATTTCAGTGGTGAGCTCAGGATGCAGAGAAGGAAGAAATCAGTCTGAGTCACTGAGACAGACACTTAGAAAAAATATACGCATACACACTGTGTCCTCCCCAAATGTAGACACACTTTAACAGCTGATAGCTCAATTTCTAAAAGAAATGCATGTTAATAAACACTGTCTTTATAATTGTTCAGTGGGTGTAGACATTTTGGGGGGGACACCCTCTATATGGTGACACATTTTTGTATTAGTGATCATATTCTACCAAGGTCATTGTCACTTATTACCGATTTCTGACATTTCATGGGAAATAGATCTGCCTGCCTGACAGCAAACAGCAGCGTCCACTGGGCTGTTTGGGAGCACAGGGTCAGGAGCCCTGGAAGGTCAGGGGGTGAGCAGGTCCCAGCCGGGCTGTGAGTGACAGCGGGGCTCCCCAGAGCAGACTCCTGGACACAGTGGGCATTTATACCTATTTCATAAAAAAAAATTGTTCATGAATTACTTTTTAAGATATTCTTCTCAGTAAGACTATTAGAAAATATAAATTGTTAACATGTCATAACCAATAAAATTGTTTCCTCTAAATGTAGAATCTCTATAACAATCAAATAACTATGTTTTACTTGAGCATCTGTTGTCCATTACAACCTGTGCCCACGCCCGTGTGTCCCACACACGCAGAGACAGCACGCATGATGGATGTTTCTGTTCCTTTCTGCTTGGCCCGGTCCGAAGCCATGCCTTCCAATGTGGCTAAAATATATGTGTTTTTAGTTCCAGCATTAACTATTTTTAATTCATTAGCTTGGCACAGCATAATAAGAAGTAATATGGAACATATCCTATACCGAAGGACCAGCCATAACGTCTCAGACGTAGAGTTCATTTCTAAAACAGTGCCTCCGCGGCCGCCGGCCAGGGTGGCTCCCGGGACAAGGCCACTCCCACAGAGCCATGCTGTGCTTTCCAGCCTTCCCCGCCCCCTTCCCGCGCCTCATTCATCAGTAATACGATGTTAATCAGCAGTGTGTGCAGCTTTTCTCAATGGACCACCATCTTTGGTGGGGAAAGTGTTTAATAACCAAAGGTCTAATGAGTACATTCATACGGAAAGGTTTGCTCTTTGAGGAAGCTGGAGCAAACCTTTTGAAGTTGTGAATTATCACGCCTGGTTATTTTTCTTTCAAGTTTTAAGATGCTGTATAAAGGTTTCTTCTTGAATAGGGGATAACAAAGTACATCATGTAAGTTGCTTATCTCATCCCATGTTGATGAAGTTTGCACATCTGTAACTTCTTATTGTGTAGGTCACAGGGAGCACGAATCTGGCAGGATGTCCTACATGTAAATGAAAGGGAACATAGAACACGTGATTAACTCAAAACCTTAAGCATTTGTGAAGCTTTCTTCTGAGGTTTTCAGCTAATTCCCGGACATACCCTGGCCGTTTCTCAGTAAGTTAAACATGGAATCACCATGTGACTCAGGAGTTCCACTCCTAGGCATACCCCAAAGGGAAATAAAGACCTAAATTCTCACACAAAAAATACTGTACACCCGTGTTTATAGCACATTATTCATAAAAGTCCAAAGGCAGAAACAACCCACGTCCCACCCACTGAGTAGCTAAATGCAGTGTGCCTCCCCATAAGCTGTCACTTAGCTTACAAAAGGAATAAACACTGGCACGTACTGCAGCATGGTCAGCCTTGAACACACCGCCAGGTGAGGGGACTCAGTCACAAATTACCGCATCTCATACGGTTCCATTCTACGACATTCAAGACCAGAAAAGCCCACAGTGATCGCTTAGGTTTCTTTTAAGGTCAGGAAAATGTGAAGTGGACTGGGAGAGGTGGTAAAGCGTACACATATATGTGAGAATGGGGGAAACCATGGATTATATCCCTAAATGAGTGAATTATATGATATGTGCATGATGCCATTTTGTCTCAATAAAACCGTTTAAAATGTTTCAGGGAAGAAAAGGAAATCGGCACTGGGAAGGGCGGGGTTGGTGTAACTGCTCTAGATTGTCATCAGGATCCAAATCTTCTGGCCGCCCCTACCCCACCTGCATGCAGCCGGGTCACTCGGATCTCAACACGGGCCTTCACGACCACATTCCAGTCAGAAAAGGAGCCAAGCATGGACAGCACCAACAGCAGGGAAGCAAAAACTTACCCAGAAACCCTCATTGCTTTGCTTTTGGGGCCAGAAAATGGACCCTTCTCAGCAGCAAGAGAGGGAGGGAATTCAGCGTCTCACCCGGACCCTGGCCCACATCACACAGAGTCTGGGGAAATGCCCATTAGTAAGAGATCACTGAGTCTTTAAGGCTCTCATTTTTCCTCAGGAACAAAGATCTAAGGCATTTTTAAAAGTCAAGATTATGATGACAGAGGAGCGAGAGCTTAAGATAAAAGAGACTTTTTGATGTTACGAAGCAAAGCCATGAGTGCTCCCTTCTTCATCATAAACATTAATCTACTGTTTCTATCTTCACAGAGAATTTTTTTCAATGTGCAAAAGTCACATAGGAGCAAAAACCTGCCATTTATATGTCTTTTCAATAACGTGCTTTGTAATGCACTAAAGTGCATGAATTTATTAACTCATTATCACTGATTAAAGACCTACTGTGCATGTCCTCAAAAGTTACTGGGCATATACAGCCCCTTAATTATTTGATGCTATAAAGGACATTTAAACTAATAGGGTGGCTTAGGGATATTTCACACTGGGTTTATATTGGACTGATTATAAAAATTATTTCTAATCAGAGGAGAAGAGAGAGCAATGGCAACCAGAGAAGAATTGGTGCAAACATCCAGGGGCATTTTATAAAAGTGGTTTCACATGGCGCGGCTGGTGGGGCTCAGTGGTTGAGCATCAACCTATGAACCAGAAGGTCATGGTTCAATTCCCAGTCATGGCACAGGCCTGAATTGTGGGCTCCATCCTCAGTAGGGGGCGTGCAGGAGGCAGCTGATCAATAATTCTCTCTCATTATGATCTTGATATCTATCTCCTCCCTTCCTCTCTGAAATCAATAAAAATATATTTTTAAAAATTTGTCCTAGCTGGTTTGGCTCAGTGGATAGGGTGACGGCCTGTGGACTGAAGGGTCCCGGCTTCGATTCTGATCAAGGGCACATGCCTAGGGTGCGGGCTCGATTCCCAGTAGGGCGTGTGCAGGAGGCAGCTGATCAATGATTCTCCCTCATCATTGATTTCTCTCTCTCCCTCTCTTCCCCTTCCTCTCCCTTCCTCTCTAAATCAATAAAAATATATATTTTTTAAAATCTGCAAAGAGTAAGAGTGTACAGGAAAGGCAGGAGGTGGGACTTGGTGGAGTAGACTGAGGTGCTAATTACAGGCACCTGACTCCATAGACCGTGTGAAGTTTGGGGGCAGTTTAAGAAGAGTTGGAAGAGACCATGTACATTTTATAAATCACAAAAAAATCCATGAATTTAGCAATGAACAGTACAGGGCTTATGGTCTTACCATCCTGGAAAGGACTCCTCCTTAGACAGCTCAAAAGAAATGTAGTCTCTTTGACCTGAAGATCGCAATTACTTCACCTCCGAAGGATTTAGTGAATTAGAGTGCACACCCAACACGAAGATAGGGTGGTTGTAAAATATTTTCTAACATATTTTTTACAAAAAGGAATGCATATATGACATTTAATTTTTTCTTTGAAATACATAAATTTCTCTGAGCACAAATTCCAGTAAAAAGCTTCCTTTTTTGAATCATATTTGATTAGCTTACTAGAGGCCTGGTGCATGAAAACCATGCACTTGGCGGGGGCGTGGGGGATTCCTCAGCCTGGCCTGTGCCCTCTAGGAACTGTCAGTCAGACATAAAGGTACCATCACTTGTAATCCACTGGTCTATGGGTGGCCATTTGGCCACTTGGGATTTTACTCTTCAAATCTTGGCTACTGTAACAAAGCCATGAACATAGGGGTGCATGTAATTTGTGCAATTAATGTTTTGGGATTCTTAATATAAATTTCCAGAATTAAAATTGCTGGGTCAAATGGCAGCTCCATTTTTAGTTTTTGGAGGAAACTCCATACCGTTCTCCACAGTGGCTGCACCAGTCGGCCTTCCCACCAGCAGTGCACGAGGGGCCCTTCTCTCCACGTCCTCGCCAGCACTTGCTTGTGGATTTATTGGTGACAGCCATTCTGACAGCTGTGAAGTGGTATTGTGGTTTTAATTTTAATTTCTTTAATGATTAGTGATGAGCATCTTTTCATATGCCTACTGACCATCTGTATGTCCTTTTTGGAGAATTGTCTTTTCAGATCCTTTGCCCATTTTTAATTGGATTGTTGTTGTTTTTTTGGCAATGAGTTTGATAAGTTCTTTATAAATTTTGGATATTAAGCCCTTTTCAGATACCTTGGCTAATGTGTTCTCCCAGGAAGGGGCTATCTTTTCAATCTGTTGATGGTTTCCTTTGCTGTGCAAAACGCGATAGTTTGATGTCTTTCCATTTGTTCATTTCTCCTTTTGCTTCCTTGCCCATGGAGATGTATCAGGAAACATATTGTTACAGGAAGTGTCTTACTGCCTATATTTTCTGAAGTTTTACTGCCTATATTTTCCTCTAGGATTTTTATGCTTTCCAGTCTAATATGTAAGTCTAATCCATTTTAACTTTATTCTTGTATGTGGCATAGGAAGGTGGTCTATTTCATTTTTTTTGCCTTGATCTGTCCAATTTTCGAAACACCATTTATGGATGAACGGCCTTTGCCACACTGTATGTGTTTACCTTTTTGTCAAATGCTAATTGACTCTAAAGGTATGGCTTTGTTCCTAGGCTCTCTGCTCTTGCCCGTTGGTCTATGTGCCTGCTCTTATGTCAGGATCGTGCTGTTTGATTAGTATAGCCTTATAGCAGAGTATGATATCAGCTACTTGATTCTTCCAATTCTGTTCTTCTTTCTCAAGATCACTCTTTCACCCTGGCCAGTATTCTCAGTGGTTAGAGCACCAGCCCATTCACTGAAGGGTCTAGGGTTTGATTCCCAGTCAAGGGCATGTATCTGGGTTGAAGGTACATGCAATTGCCTTTGGGAGGCAGCCAATGGATGTGTCCCTCTCACATTGATGTTTCTCTCTCTCGTGCATGCTCCCTTCCATTCTCTCTAAAAATCAATGGAAAAATATCACTGGTGAGAATTAAAATAAAAAGATTGCTGTAGCTCTTCAGGGTCTTTCGTGCTTCCATTTATATTTTTGAAATATGTGTTCTAGTTTATGAAATATACCACTGGCATCTTGAGAGGAACCGCTTTGCATCTACAGATTGCTTCCAGTAGAATGGACGCTCTGATGACGCTAATTCCTCCTGCCCGTGAGCACAGTATGTGCTTCCACTCACTTGTCTCTGCTTCCCTCTCCTCTCTCAGTGTCTACACATTCCCTAGCGCCGGTCTTTTACACCCTGACGGGATTTATTCTTGGGATTTTACTCTTTTGAAGCAATTGTGAATGGGATTTTTTTTCTTAGCTTTTCTTTCTGATAGTTCATTAGTGATGTATAAACATGCAACTGATATCTGTTTTGTATCTGGCCACTTTACTGCGTTCATTTACAATTTTCGTAAGTTTTGCTGATGGAGCCTCTAGGGTTTTCTACATTCAGAATCATGTAGTCTGCAAATAACGACAGTCTAATGTCTTCCTTCCCAACGTGGATGCCTTCTATTTTTCTCCTTGTCTGATCAGGACGTTCGCACTGTGATGAATAAGACTGGCGAAAGCAGGCACCCCTGTCTGGTTATTGGGGAAAAGCTTGAGAGTTTTGCCATTGAGCATGACATTGGCTGTGGGTTTGTCAGATATGGCCTTTCTGACATTAAGGTATGTGTCCTGTATTCTGAATTTATTTAGAGTTTTTATCAAAAGTTTTCTGCATCTGTTGTCGGGAACGTGTGGCTTTTATCCTTCCTGCTGTTTACGTGACGCCTCCTGCTGCCGGCGTGTGGAATCGCAGCCATTTGCTCCAGCCCTCGGGCCTGGACCCCCTCCCCGGTGAGGACTAGGCACATCCTCTCTCTCTGGGCAGCGCAGCGGGCATGGGCGATGCCGGGCACTGCGGCGGCCACTGGGGGAGTGTGCCGGTGACCTGGGGGCAGAGGAGGCACCACTGAGCCGTGGGCTGGGGCTCGGAGGAGTTTATTCCTGAAGACGTCCATGTCCTCAGTTTCACAGGAGCCGGTGAGACACCCCCACCGGTGAGGCAGGAACAGTCTGGAAAGCACCGCCTTCTCACCAGGCCTCCATCAGGGTCACCAGCCCCCAGGGCCGAGCTTGCTGAGCGTTCTTCTGGCTGCACCAACCCTGAGGGCAGAACGTGCACAAGTCCCGCCCTGGCGAGGCCTCTGTCCCAGGTCGGGGGCAGGGGGAGAGGGCGGGGTGGCGGCAGGGGAACTCTTGTGAAGGTTCGGATCCAGAGGCTCCCTAAGGACTGGAATCCAGTTTTAGGGCCACAGAATGCCCCACCTCTCCTTACAGGCCCATGTCCAGCGGTTCCGTTGGCCGGGGACCAGGTCCGGCCGAGGAGGGGACCCCCGGGCGCACCCAAAGGCCAGGACACGCTGGAGGGCGCGGCCGCAGAGCCAGACAGCGGGAGGCGGCCTCTCGGGCTGGACATGAAAACAGCCCCGTGTGCGAGGCTCCGGACCAGATGGGCAGAGTAAACAGAGGCGTGGAAATCCCAGGAAAGGACCAAAGGAAGCGCGGCGATACAGCCATGATGACAGCCCGGAGGAATGCCTTTGATGGGCTCCGAGGAGCCTGGACACAGCTGGGACCACGGTCTCTGCGCGGGAGGGCGCCGCCCGGATCCCCGAGAGCCAGACGGCACAGAGGACACGGAGGAAAGGACAGAAAGAACGGCACCCCAGGAGCCAGAGCAGCCAGGGAGGGGTGACCTGTGCCAACGGGATGCCGACAAGAAGAGGGAAATGAAAAGAGATAACTCACTGGAAGCAATCATGACAGAGCATTCCCCAAACTGATGTTAGTATTAACCACAGGCCAGGAAGCAGAGAGTGCCAAGCAGGATAAATGTGAAAACAAAACAAGCAAACAAAAAATAAATTACAGCCCTGGCCGGTGTGGCTCTAGAGTGTCAGCCTGCGGACTGAAAGGTCCCAGGTTCGATTCCGGACAAGGGCATGTACCTTGGTTGTGGGCATATCCTCAGTGGGGGGTGTGCAGGAGACAGCTGGTTGATCTCTCTCTCTCATCGACGTTTCTAACTATCTCTCCCTCTCCCCTCCTCTCTGTAAAAAAATCAATAAAATATATATATATTTTTCAAAAAAAGACATATTGTCAGAGTGTATCAAAAAAATAGGACCAGCTATGGATGGTCTGTGAGAAACCCCTTTAAAGATAGAGACACAGATAGGTTAAAAGTATATGGATGGAGGACAATATGCCACCCTTACACTAACCCAAAGAAAGACCCATCGTCATGGAAACAGAGAAAAATGGACATTCGGTGGGAGATGATGTCTGACTCAGCTGCTGGGGTTAGTGCCTGGTGAAGTGAAGGTGCAGAAGGGTTTAAGCATGGCCCCTTATCATCACATTAGGAGATTTAAGTGATATAGGCACTGCCCGGCCTGTGTGGCCCAGTGGTTGAGCATTGTCCTACGAACCAGGAAGTCATGGGTCAATCCCCAGGCTCCTCAGAGCCCATCAAAGGCATGTCCGGATGGTTGGCTCAGTCCTAGTGTGGGAGGCAGCTGATGAGTGACTCTCTCTCATCATGGATACGCCTATCTCTCTCCCTTTCTCTTCCTCTCTCTGAAACCAATACAAACATACTAAGTGATGTATGTGCCACGTATGTATGTGGTAAAGTTCATCCATGTGAACTATTGCTTTTGCTGTTTTGCATGTTTCCCCTCAGAGGCTCCCCAGGAGTGATGCTGTGAAGTGCGCCTCAGAGCTCTGCGGGATCCAAAGGGCTTTCTTCAATGCCATAGCTCTGAGCACGAACCCGTGCGCCATAGGTCTCCGCCCAATGTCTGTCCCCACTGCCCCCCCAATAGCATGGTGACCTGCCCCCTCCTGTAGCTCTCCGCCCCCACCCTCCTGCAGATCCGTTATCTGGGTGTCACAAGGTCGGTCATTACACCTCATGGCGTAACGGATAATTAGCATATTCCTCTCTTATTATATAGGATTGTCCTGATCCAGGTTAATATTCTTTACGTTGCCGGGATCTCCCTGGCTTCACCCAGGACGTTTAAAGACTCTCTAGCTTCTTGCCAGGGAATCAGGAGGCCTCTCTGGCTGCCTCTCCACGCTCACGCCATGTTCTCTCTGAGTCCGCGCTCTGGCTCCAGCGTCCAGCTCCCACAGGCTCACCACGTGGGCACCTTTATATTTGTTACGCTTCTCGAAGCCATATTGGCATCTAGCAATCATGGAGTCCGTTTTCATTCGCTGGAAACTGCCTCTGAAACGTGTCAATGTTGAGGTTGTTAAGGTTCTTGCATTTTGCAGGTGAACAGCTTAGCCGGCTTCAATAAATTTTATGTTGTTTTCATAGCCATGAGCACATAACCGCAGAGAGCTCTGCAGACGCCAGCCCCGCGGAGGGCGGGAGGACCATGTCAGCACGCAGGGACGTCCTGTGAGGGCACCGGGAGAATTCACTTTCTCCTCCTGACGACCCCTCCTGGGCACTGTGTTCTCCACAGCACATGCCGCCGGGGACAGTCAGACCCTCAGTACACGGCTCTGAGTGTAGCCGAGCCCAACATATCACCGGCAGTTCAGACAGGCCCTAAAGCGGGGGAACCCTCGTCTGCTCTTGGGGAGCAGGTTTCCATTTTACAGCATCAGCTGACCACCTCCCATCCCAGAGCTCAAGGTCTAAGGAGTTGATTCTTTCAAAACGTGTGGCCAGTTATGGTGTGACTTCTGTTGTCATAAGGGAAAAATCAATCATTTTGCCCTCTTAGAAGACTGGAAGTCTATAGTATCCTGGCCCCCAGAAGTAATTCTCTGGTTTCTATTTTTATTTGGCTTAAGTGATATATAAATCCTTCTTTTTAATCAGGCTCCAGGGATGAGATGTGAGTTGAGTGATAACTCTACCAGCAAGGTAGCTGGGTGACTTACCCATGGGCATGGTGGCTGTCCAGTTGATAATGAGCCCAATGAGAGAGCAGTGAGTCCATAATAAATAATCACACACACACACACACACACACACACACACACACACACACCAGGCTGAGCCAAATGAGAAAACGGTTCTCATCCAGTCATCATCTTCTGTGGTTTTCACCAAGTAGATGGTGATGATGTTAGCTGTGACGTCCTCTCTGACAGCAGATGGTGTCCAGTAACTTACGTAACAGAACTTGTTCCTAAGGACCAACTAGTTTTATCTGTTTTGCTTCACACAGCATTTAGCAGCGGGTAGTTATGTCTTTACTAGTAGCCCTGTGCACGAATCCGTGTGCCAGTAGGTCGCGGCTGCTGTCCAGTAGCTCTTCACCCGTTGCCCCACCCTCCTGCAGATCTGTGATCCGGTCATTACTCTATCGGTCATTACCCTTATTATGTGTAATGGATATTCACACTTCTCCCTGTCTTTCCTTCTCTCTTTCACTCTCTCTAAAAATCAATGGAAAAATATCCTTGAGTGAGGATTACAATAAAAAAAGAATTGTTATAAAATAAAACCCAGAAGAGTAATACATATTTTAAACCAGAGGCCCAGTGCACGAAATCGAGCCCAGGTGGGGTCCTGGCAGCCTGGCCCCAATTGCTGGACCAGGGCTGGGTCTGTTGGGAGGAAGGGACAGCAGGAGGTTGGCTGGCCAGCCTGATCCAATTGGGGCCCAGCTGGGGGGAGAGGCCGCAGCTGATTGGCTGGCAGGACACTTCTCCGAATGAAGTGGGGGGTGGCGATTAGGGTTCAGTGGCCGGGGGAGAGGCTGTGGAAGGTTGGCCAGCCAGCCTCACCCCTATGTGGTGTGTGTGTGTGGGGACCAATCTGTGGCAGAGCTGTCTGAGGAAAGGGGCCGTGGGCTGATCAGGGTGGTGGGGGCCATTGGGGCTGGGCCAGCCAGGGGGAAGGGCCATAGGCAGTTGGCTGGCCCCGCCCCCTATTGGGGTAGAGAGCCACGATCTGGGGTGGGACTGGCCGGGGTGAGCACCTGTGGGCAGGTCAGAGTGTTAGGGACCCCTCAGGGGTGGGGCTGGCCAGAGGGAGAGGCTGTAGGATGTTGACCAGCTGGCCCAGCACTCAGATTAGGCTGGTTCGCTGGCCGCAGTGGGTGACATAGTGACCAGTCGTCCCAGTCATTTTGGTGTTCTAGACGCTGGCTTTTTATATATATAGATAATTTTCAAAGGATAGGTTACCTTCTGAGTTGTTCAATTCATGCTTCTTTTTCATTCCCTTTTTTTTTTCTTTTGCTCCAATTGATTCACCTCCTGCAGTCCCAAGAATCTAATGTTTCCTTGTCAAAGATCATACTTCAGGCTAAGAAATAAATATATATTATTTAGAATGCTTTATCTTTCTGTAAGCCCAAGATTAAAAATGAGTTTCCAGCCGAAACCAGTTTGGCTCAGTGGTAGAGCATCAGTCTGCAGACTGAAGGGTCCCAGGTTCGATTCCGGCCAAGGGCATGTACATTGGTTGCGGGCACATCCCCAGTTGGGGATGTGCAAGAGGCAGCTGGTCGATGTTTCTCTCTCATCGACGTTTCTAGCTCTCTATCCCTCTCCCTTCCTCTCTGTAAAAAATCAATAAATATATTTTTTAAAAAATGAGTTTCCAGTGTTGACATTCAACTCATATCCTGTTAACAAGTACTAAGCAACTTAGAAAACTAATGGTTAGAGCTGTTTTCCTCCCGTGGTACCTGCTTCCTGTGCTCTCTTGAGGGCTGAGAAGGAGGGCTTCGGACGGAGAGACCGTTGTGGCTTCAGAAGGCTCACCTTTGGGGAATGGTCCAGCGGGGGTGCCGTGGGCAGGCTCCGGACAGGAGTGGCACAGCCCGGCTTCGGCTTCGGGTGGCCACTGTCGGAGTGACATTCAGCAGCAGGCCTTCGGAGCCAGCCTGCTCCCCCTCATAATGGGCCACGTGTTGTCAGACATAATGGTGTTCTCTTCTCGGTCCCTGGCCCGCCGCCCACCCTGACCAAGCTCGCACAAGTGGATAGAGCCCTTTGTAGGAGTGACTGTCAGGGAATTTGGAAAATATGTTATAAAGTTAGCAACCGCATTTAAGAAACAATAACTGCATTGACTGTATTCTTAGAAACAAAAGGATATTTTATAATTAGGACTATTGAGAATATAAGTTCGAAAGGCCACCGTTCTGTGTAATCGTGTGCTCTCCAGCTACTTACGTCCATGAATTTCTGTCAGTGGTAAAAGTGAAGTGTGTTCCAAAGATGCTGTGTTCTGTGGGAGCCACTGAGAGATTCTTTTATTCAATACGACAACCTAACCTCACTTACTTACTAGAGAAGTGCCCAGAAGAACAAAAAATAAGATGGAAGAATATGCACCGTAGCTTCCGTTGGCCACTGGGTGTAGGAGCCAGGCCTGGGTGCTCTTCCCTGGGAGAGGACGGCCATTCAGCCTCCTGCTGGCTCTGCGGCTGAGGCCACCAGGGCCCAGAGGCCACCAAGGCCCAGAGGTCACCAAGGCCCAGAGGTCACCAGGGCCCAGAGGCCACCAAGCCAAGCGGCTACCGGGGCTCATAGGTCACCAAGGCCCAGAGGTCACCTGCGTTCTCAAGGGCATCAGAGAGAGGAGGTGGGGAGGGGGAGGGGATAAGGAAGAGAGCGAATGAGCCTGGAAGATAAACAGCTCTCCGGTTTTAAAGATGATTCCAGAAACAACTGCAGCAGCAGGCCAGGCCCCAGAGCGCTTCAGTTGCCTTCGCTCCGTTGACGGTGGGAAGGGCTGGCACGACCATGGGGGGTCCCATGCATCAGTGATGAGAGAGAATCATGGGTGGGCTGCCTCCTGCATGCCCCCCACTGGGGATCAGCCTGAAACCTGGGTACATGCCCTTGACCAGGAATTGAACCTTGACCTCCTGGTCCATAGGTCAATGCTAGCCACGCTGGCTGGGCGAGAAGGAATTGTGGGTGTGTCAGCAGCCCAGCGGCACCCTCCTGTGGTCGCATGCTCCCACCGGCCTCCCCGCTGCCGGAAATGCGGAGCAATGCCTGGACTGCAGGACGCAGGTCTCAGACAAGATTGTGTCTGTAGCGAGAGGCGAGGTTGTTTCTGTAAGAGGAAGTGAAGGCATTGCTCACCGTGTCCAATGTTAACAGATTTCTTAAGTTTCAGCACTCTTGGCCTGCTGCAAACATGCTTTGTTCCAAATGATTCGACTTCAGCCTCGCAGGCCTGATAATCCTGATAGAGCAAGCTGCTCTTTCTTCTAGAGTTATTAACTTCTTTCCCGTCAGATCCTGTAGGGAATGAAGAGAGACATGAGGTGCTCCGTGTTGAACCGAGACCTCAGCGAGGCGTGGCCAGGCAGCTGGAAAATGATTCCCATCAACTGGAATTCCTAAGCGGCTGCTTTTCTCACCCCCACCTGTGCGTCTATACTGGCATTCTCACCCCCACCTGTACGTCTACGCTGGCATTCTCACCCCCACCTGTGCGTCTACGCTGGCATTCTCACCCCACCTGTGCGTCTACGCTGGCATTCTCACCCTACCTGTGCGTCTACGCTGGCATTCGCACGTAGAGGCAGAGCGACAGGACGCATTAAACCCTCCACATGTCCGTCTTCAACACCTGCACGTTTCCGTGTGGCTCCTTCGAAGCCATCTGGTGGCCAGCAGGAGCATGGAGAGGGTCATGGAGATCTGTGTGTCCTGTGCTCACTGCTGTTTCCACAGGGAGCGGAGAGGATGTGTGTTTCCTAATACCATTCAGAGGCCTGTGGAAGCTCAGCCTTAACTGGCCATTTAAATCTCATCGTGAGTCCTGGCTGGTTTGGCGCAGTGGATAGAGCATTGGCCTGCAGACTGAAGGGTCCCAGTTCAATTCTGATCAAGGGCACATGCCTATGTCGCAGGCTCAATCCCCAGTAGGGGGCGTGCAGAAGGCAGCCAACCAATGATCCTCTCTCATCATTGTGTTTCCATCTTTCTCTCCCCCTCCCTTCCTCTCTGAAATCAAAACAAATATATTGAAACTTCATTGCCAGAACCACTATCCCATGTTATTGTTGTCAAATGAGAATGGTCTTCAGGTTCTGATCACTGGGAAGCAGCTGGGATATATAAGGTAGAATCTGTGAGTGGTGGATTTACCCCAAGTTCACCTTTGACGTGATTTGGGGCCACAAGGGATTCTCAATCTCTTGCCTCTAATGCACCCTGTTAGCTTTCTGTGAACAACCTGGAACATTCCAGAACCAAGAACAGTCCACCTCAAAATGGTGATATTAGCTCTGACAGCAGGTCTCCCATGATGACATACATGCAGGCTGCTGAAAGTATTTCCTACGTTGCTACAGATCAAAATGTATTTTGCATTGTGGGTTTTTTATTAAACTTTATGGGTATATTTATTTTTTATTTTTTTAACCTTGGCCTTGAGCCCTGATCCTGGCACCCAGGAGGGACTGACATCATGATGGATGACTTGGACACACTCGGCATTCTTCTTCCTGTGAGATCCTTGGAGAAGGACGGGCTTCCGTGAAGGCTTGGTCTGGTGTCTTGACAGGTTGCAGTTGAAATAATGTTTTGAAAGGAAGCATCCAGGCCTTGAGTCTGAGCCAACACACTCTGTCAGCCGGTGGGCCTCACAGACCAGACACTCTGTCCACACAGGACACGAGGCCCCGGCTGGCCACGTGGGAGACGCACCTGGGCCCCGGAGAAGAGAGAACACCTCTTCCCATCGCCGCACTGCTTCCAGGGAAAGCTGCTCGCCGGTGAGCGATTGGAACATGAACCCTTGCCTGATGGGAATGTCCCACAAAACACCCGGCTCCCACGCAGGCCAGAGGCAGGGGCCCCCGCCCAGCCAGTCACCCGGAGAATGAACGCAGGCCCCTCCACGCTTGCTGGAGGGGGAGAGGTGGCTGTATACGTAAACTTGTGGGAATATGTTTGTAGAATATCATGTGGCCAGCCTTCTCCAGCTTCCTTTACGATTTCCTGCTGTTGGGAAGCAAGCTAGGGGAAACAGGAGATGAAATGAACTCTCTCTCTCTCTCTCTCTCTTTCTCTCTCTCTCTCCCTCTCTCTCCCTTTAACTGCCTGTTTTGTTTTTCTTCTCTTGGTCACATATGTTACTAATGATGCATAGATTGCTGGAACCAATGTGGAAAGTATGTCACAAGAGAAACACTATCCTTCTCGCTCTGTTGCCAGGTATAATTGGTTCCATACCGCTGGCCATTATTCGTGTGGGTTTTATTTCTTCCCACACAGAATCACATTCTCTTGCATTGAATGTGATGTTTGAGTTCTTCTCGGTATTAAAATGACATCAACCCCTACGGGAGGGTGGGAGAGGCACTGAAGGGGCTGGGTTTGCCTAGCTGTTCAGAAACCTAGGAATACAAAATGATCGTTTAACTGTCACATTGTTTTGCTTCATTATTTACATTTGTTTACATTTTAACTCGGCTTTTAATTGGCAAACATGACTTGATTTCAAAGCACAGTTGAGAATATATTTCTTGATAATTAGCAGACTAGTATATGTTCAGATGATCTTTTAAAAAGTATGTATTTCTAGGACATTTGCCATAAAGTCTCCTTAAAACTAACGTTCCGCCTCGTATCTGAGCTGTGGTTGCAGAGCATTTTACCGCGGACTTGATCGTGGAGCAAATCTCTGGCAGTTCCATCTGCCGAGTGGTTCTTGCCACGGCCTTCTCTCCTGACTCAGACCTGCGGGAAGCCCACTCAGCAGAAACCGCTCCAGGCTTTCGGGACGTGTCTGTGCGATGTGTGTTTGATAGAGCTGAAACCAACAAAGAAATAGGCCTGGCCAGCATGGTTCAGTGGTTGAGCATCGACCTATGAACCAGGAGGTCAGGGGTCATTCCCAGTCAGGACACATGTTGGGTTTGTGGGTTCAACCCCTAGTTGGGATTGTGCAGAAGCTAACCAATGGTTCTCTCTAATTATCCTCTTTCTCTCTCTCTCTCTCTCTTCCTGTCTGAAATCAATAAAAATATTGAAGAAAAGAAACAGGCAGAGAGAAGCCAGCTGGCACACATCCTATCTACCCCTTCCCTGTGGATAAGATGGAGCAGGCAAGGCCACCGCGCCTTCCACACATCCGGAAAGGCAGGCCTCCGTGTCTCACTGTGTCTCCTCCTCCTATTGTTTTATCCACAAATGATGTGGGTTGGACGCGAAGAGATAACAGGAATTTCAGTGTCATGTCCAAGGCGCTCCTCCCACTCCCCAAAGCATCTTCACTCTCCCACATGTCCCAGATGTGTGAGAGAGGAATGCGGAGACACATGGAAACGTTTGCAGAATGACACATAGCCAGCTCCAGTGGCCGCTCCTCCTCCATCTGCATTGTTTTAGACCAGAGCATGGGGGTCCGCTCACCTCCACTGTCGCCTCCTGCCCGGTCACTGCCAGGCAAGTCCATGCAAATGACACCTCTCTCCAGGAAGAAGGACGGCATTTACTCCTTCCCAGTTTCCAGGCTGTCCTAGCGGATTTGGCTCAGTGGATACAGCGTCAACCTGTGGACAGAAGGGTGCCGGGTTCGATTCCGGACAGAGCACATGCCTCAGTTGCAGGCTCCATCTCTGGCCCTCGTAGGAGCACATGCAGGCGGCAACTAGTCGATGTGTTTCTCTCATATGGATGCTTCTTTCTGTCTCTCCCGCCCTCTTCCTCACCCCCTCTCTAAAAGTCAATGGGAAAGATCCTCGGCTGAGGATTAGCTAAAACAACAACAAAAGATGGGGGTAGAAGACCTCACCATGGTCCCTTCTCACAAGCCAAGCACGAAGAAAGCAGGCGATGCAGATAGAGATTCGCAAATACCGATGGCCACGTGGCAGGACAAAACAGGAAGCGTCTAGTGTGATGTTTGAGAATCACATGAGAGTGTGCGCGCAGAGAAGGCCAGCGCTTCCTCTGTTAGCTAAGTGGCGCTGGACACCCTGCCTGCAGTGAAAGGGAGTGGTAGTAGCACCTGCACTGGAGTCCATTTTAGGGGCGACTTTACTAAATGTGGGTGAAGGAGACCCCGGGGCTGAGGTCAGGAGCAGATGGTGTGAGCTCAGCAGCTGGAGGGCCGGGCGGGTGAACTGGGTGCTGGCCCCCAGGCTCACAGGCAGGCCCCTGTGATGGAGGCCTTCCTCCCTCATCCCCCCTCTGCGGGCAGGTCCTCCTGTGGGAGAGGCGGCGCTGTGCATCCCAGGGCAGAGGCTGACAGGAGCCGGGAGCTCAGAGGTGTCCTGGGGGGGACCTCCGGGATGGTGGAAGCACTCAGAGGTATATGGGGGGATGTTGGGGGGGAGGGAGGACCCCCAGGATGGGAGGAAGCATCACTGGGCCGGAGGGCTCAGGCTGGAGGCAGTTGTGAGAAGGACTTGGCCAGCCCCAGGGAGCTCTGGAGCAGAGATTCTGGGTCAGATAGGCTCCTCCGCAGGCACCCCTCCCCCCTCCCCCATCCTGCTGTCCCTGCTGTGCTCACTGCTGGCTGAGGCTGCTCAGGCCACCCTTGACCTTGGCTGGAAGCTGAGATAAGTCCTCACGGTGCTAACACTGGTGGCTGGTGGCCACCACCCTCCTGGCACTGGGAGAGGTGCTTCCCGAGGGCAGGGCTCGGGGAACCCTCTCACACGTGGGGATGGAGCCGGTGAGGGGCTTCGGGGGCCCTGGAGCGGGGGGGAGGTGGGGAGCGAGAGGCCAGCAGCCCAAGTCCAGTCTCCAAGCCCCTCCGTAGCGGCCTCAGCGGCTGCCCCGACAGCAGGGCAGAAGCTGGCTCAGAGGAGCCCCGAGTTCTATGTCACAATGGGCTGTTTCTAGAAAAGTCCGTGAGCTGCTGCCTTCCTTCCCCGAGAAACAACTCGGCCCCTCCCCAGGCCCTTCACTCGTTCTCCATCACGTGGAGACGTGGCCCCGAGTCACCCACTCTGTTCTCTAAGCGAGTTCACACACGAAACATGAAAATGGAAAACAGCTGAGCTCAAAATTTTGTAAATGAGAATTTTTTTTAGCAATTGAATCGTTTCCAGAATGTAAAAGATGGCTTAGGATTCTTTTCTTCTTCCCCCAAAATGGCCAGACTCTCAGGAAGCAAATCCAAGGTCAACACCAGAAGAACTCACAGCATAAAAATACTACATAGTCTCCCAAATATTTCTAAATAAAATTTACAGAGTTATATAGTTAAGTAATGGGTAAATCAAACAATTGGTTTTGTGATTAGTAGAAATAATGTTTTAAAAAATCTTTGCCGAATATCGTTACCACAGACGTCCTGTGAGACTCTGTAACTGGCTCTCAGTGTTCGTTCTGAGTGTGTCGAGGGGGTGATTGTGAACAGTGTGCCACAGTGACACAGGATTCACCGTGTTACTTGCATGGACAGCATGTGTCCAACCATTCAGAAGTCAAACAGACACAGTTCATGATCCAACGTGGCTCACGTCCCGTGAAAAACCACTGACAGGTCATTGCAACGGGCAGTGTCTCACCCTCTCCTCTGGCCACGGAGTATCCCATCGCACACATGCGCCATGTCTTCACCTGTCCTCTGCCTCAGGACACGCTGGCGGCTCCCATGTCTTGGCCACTGCGGATGATTTCCCTCCTACGTGGGATATACAACCAGAACTGTGAACACGGATGGTGATGCGGTGGTGTCAGAGGGAAGGGGACTGAGTGAGAGTGGAGGGGCTCATATGTGTGGACAGAAGATGATGTGCCTGGGTGGTGGGCAGTATACAGATCTCATAACATAGAAACCCGCCCCTAAAACCCATAGAATCCTATTACCAGTGTCACCCCTAAATTTAACTTAAACACAGGGACATATTTTTACAACTTCCGTAGAAAATCAAAGTGTACGATTCCCAACAATCGAATACCACCCTCTTCTATCCCCTCTCCTCTCTCATTGCATAAGTCAACACTCTGCTCACCCACCAACAGCTTTCACTGTCCTTTCTCTCAGTCTTTTATTGCAAAAATGAACGTAGTCTTCAGTAAGACAGAACCCTTAGGATTGCAGGGGAAGAAAAAGGAGAAAATATAGGTTGATAACAGCAATATTTACTTGCAGTAGGAAATATCATGAATACAGACTAATGTAATTTTTTTCTCCTAGTCACATTTTGCAAAACTCACTCTGATTTCACAGTTTTGTATAATGTCCAGGTAATGTGACAGGATGTTTTAAGAGAATCAAATAACTTAGCACAGTGGTCGGCGAACTCATTAGTCCACAGAGCCAAATATCAACAGCACAACGATTGAAATTTCTTTTGAGAGCCACATTTTTTAAACTTAAACTACATAGGTAGGTTCATTGTATTAACTTCATTAGGGTCCTCCTAAGCTAGCTGTTGCTAAAAACTCAAGGGGCCAAAGAGCCGCATGTGGCTCACGAGCCACAGTTTGCCGACCCCTGACTTAGACTATTCTGAGGAGAGGTGACAGCCAGTGCTGCCACAGTAAATGTCTCCTTCAGGGCCTCAGGCTTCCGATGACAAAATCCAGCGGCTCCGGCCCACACAGACTCTTCTCTGAGCCGCTCTGAACTTCCTACCTGCTACCCAGTCCGCAGGAGCCCCCCAGCTGAAGCATCTGGCCTTCAACGGACTGCCCTTAGGTCACTTCCTGCCAGCTCAAGGCCACGGTCCTTCGGGCTGCTGCTGCTCACCCTCAGAACCCCTTTCTGTAGGGACAGAGCCGCGCCCTACACTGCATTCCGTGGTGTTTTCAGACTTTAGTGACTGTGGACAGGACAAGAAGACAAAACCAGGTCCCAGGGAATGCCCTCCAGGGTTTGATGACACAACCTGGGAAGGAATTCCACTGCCTTCAAGTACTTTCTACAGCGCCAGTTCGTCATACTGTTGTCAGAGAAGGGTTGTGTGTGTGTGTGTGTGTGTGTGTGTGTGTGCAAGGGCGTGGCACTGACGTTCTTGGTCACGTGACCATCTATCTCCGCTGTTATCCTTGATGAAAATTTACTAAGAAAAAGCCCGGGCTTGCATTTCTGTTCTCTCAAAACGTGAAGGATAAAGAGACCCTTTGCTGGTTAGAATGCCCCTCCCTTCTGTGTAAGAGATGCTCCGTGAGATGTGTGTCATGTCGATTGCTCTCTAGCAGTTTTTCCTGGCAAATTCCAAGCTCCATACGTCCACAGATTCTATTGTCTTGGTTTCAGGGTTTATTGTGAGCAGATGTATTCTGTACATCCAAGGTTCCTCCAGCCACTCCGCATGTGTAGCCCAGACAGCCTATCACCATACTTCCTTTTCCTGCTCCTGCGTACTATTGGCATTTTCTTTTTTGTTATACTTTTGGGCTAAAATCTATCTATATATTTCTAATATTTTTCAGTCATTTTATTCTATCTTCTTTTTGTCTCTGTACCACCTTTAATATTCTTGATTGACTTTCATTTTTTCCCAGTGCCCTATTCTCAAGCTGTTTATTTGCAACTAGAGGCCTGATGCATGAAATTCGTGCAAGAGCAGGCCTTCCTTCCCCAGGCTGCACTGGCTTCCCTCTGGCACCCGGGACCTGGCTTCCTCATAACGGCTGCTTTATCTGGAAGGTCACCCAGAAGGACATCCAGTCCAATTAGCATATCACCCTTTTATTATTATGGATAATTTATTATCTTTTTCTGATCTCTTAAACTGATCTCTCATTTCTTTACTCTAAAAGAGTGATATTATCTTTCCTTCTTAGAGATTTTACAATGTCATTTCTAGCTTTCCTGTGTTATGATAGAGCAATTCTTCTTGAGGGGTATGATACTTATCTTTTGATTATGTGTCTATTCCTTTTATGTTGCCAATTTTTTTGCATAGGAACTTTATTTTTTATTAAAATTATTTTTAAATGAGCACCGGCTTCCACAGAGTATAGTGTAAAGAGAGGCAGTTAGAAATAAGGAACAGATGCCAAAACCGGTTTGGATCAGTGGATAGAGCGTCAGCCTGGGGACTGAAAGGTCCCAGGTTCAATTCTGGCCAAGGGCATATATTTTGGTTGTGGGCACATCCCAAGTGGGGGGTGTGTAGGAGGCAGCTGATCGATGTTTCTCTCATAGATATTTCTATCCCTCTATCTCTCTCCCTTCCTCTCTGTAAAAAATCAATAAAATATATTAAAAAGAAAGGCAAAAAGAAAGAAAGAAAGAAAGAAAGAAAGAAAGAAAGAAAGAAAGAAAGAAAGAAAGAAAGAAAGAAAGAACAGAGCCTGGCCAGTGTGGCTCAGTGGTTGAGCATTGGCCTAGGAACCAGGAGGTCAGGGTTCCATTCCCAGTCGGGGCACAGGCTGGGATGTGGGCTCCATCCCATGTGGGGTGTGCAGGGGGCAGCCGACCAATGAGTCTTTCTCGTTGTTGTTTCTGTCTCTTTCTCCCTCTCCTTTCTTCTCTGAAATCAATAAAAACATGTATTTTTTTTATAAAAAGAAAGAAGAAAGGAGCAGAGAGCACTTCTTCCTGGAACACGCACCTTCTGTTTCCTTTGGATCTTGCCGCAGTCTCCACACTGGAGGCCCAATTCCCCTCCAGTTTTGCTCAGGAGACTCACGGGCTTCCTGGCAGTTCCTGTTCAGGCCCAGGCCCCTGGTTTGTGGTCTGGCTCTTGGCCTCCGTTCACTTTACTGTGCTCTCCAAGTCTCTTGAGCCTGGAAACCAAATCCTAAATAAATAAAAAAAAATCAGGCTTACTGAAGCTTGGCTTTTCCTGTAGCTTCCCTGCCCGGTCATCTGACCTGGGTTTCTTTCTGTGCCCTCCACCTAAAACTTGAGGCCAGCACCGCACCAGATCGAATCTCCGGCAAAGCGGGCGCTGACCTGCGTCTAACATTGACTTTAAGGAATCTCTGCTTGCTAAGGTTCAAAGTCAGTCAATGTCAACTCTCAGCACGTTCCTCATCGAAGTTTGGGCTTATAGTTTTGGCAAATGTGCTCTCTGGTTTGCGGTCTGAGGTGAAGGGTGTCCTTTCATATCAATGAGGAGGCATTTTCTCCTCTTTTAAAAGCTGCTTTCTGTTGTTTGCAGGGAGTTGTAGAGGGGAGTTATGTAAGATTTTCCTGTCCTCCCAGTTTGCAGCCTGCCTTGTTGCACTGCAATTTTCAAACGAGCCATTGCTTTTCCACAGGAGCAAGCCCTGAACGTTCCATTACTTACGGCCTGCGAGTGAGTCTTGCCTGGCTTCCCCTGCTGAGATCTTAATATTGCATCCTCTGTTTTCACAAGTCACGTGTGCGTTTCTTAGTGCCCCTGTTCCATTCTGTTTTTTATTTTACCAACTTTGGATTTCCATCGCGCAGCATTTGGGAGGCTGCCTCTTTAGTTCTGTGAGTTGAAGAGACATTGAGCTTCTCTCCTCTCTCTTCTTCTTCACCCAGATTCTCAGTGTAAACCCTCGTTTAGTTGCCAAGTCAGTTTAGTTTAACTCATTTAATATGGCATCTTAGATCCACATTTCCATTGGTATTAGATAGTTACTTATATACATTTTTTTGGATCTGTGTTTGTTATATCCACAATTATTATAAATATATAAATTTTAATCATAAATAATCACCTCTTGTTTAATAAGGTTTAGTGATGATTTCCAGTTTTTTAATGAGATTATTTTTCTTCGTTGTACTATTAATTTTATCGGGACCCTGAGTCTCTTCATTACTATGAGTTTATGTGTCCTTTGTTTCTGCTCGGGAGAGAAAGCCTGCAGACACTCGTCCTTGAGCGATGACTTTGCCTAGCCCGCGTCAACCGGCACTGCCTCTGCTTGTAAGGTCTGTTGCCCAGAAGCTAGAGTTTGCTGCATTTTAGTCCCTTTGTGGGTAACACACTGGCTCGGTGCACACTGGGCTTCTTTGTTGTTGTTTTGATGATGAAAGAGTATTCTCTTTACATTTCAAAAATGTTGCATGTGTATTGATCCTAGACCAGCTTCACTTTGCCACCATCCTTTTGCTCTGGTGACAGCTACGATGCAGCGTCCCACTGTTCCTGGTGGCTCTCTTTCCTGGTCCTGCAAGTGTAGACTGAGGCTGTGAAGAGCTGTAGGTCTCTAGGGAAGGTGGGAATCAACGTAGTACTTCTCTCATCCGGAATCTGTTGGCAGATGTAACACTATGACTCTGGCTCTGCCCGTCAAGCTTATGACTATGATCAATCACATTCCTATGTCCACATACCTATTGATGAAGAAGGTGAATAGTTGAAATATTTGAGTATATGTAAAGTTTTAATGATTTCCTCTTTGAATGGAGTCTTAGTTTAAAATGAAATGGGTTGTGATTCGGAAAAAAAAATACTCAAAATTTTCATTATGAAAGCATGCATATTATTAGCTGTAGCAACACACATTTCTAACATGTGGTTTAATTTATTTTTCCTTCCTTGGTAGAAAATAAAGCAAGTAACAAAGGGAATTTTGGATTTACATGTTTTTTCATAAGTAAGAAAGCCATGGGTCATTTAAAAAGAAATTGAAAAAGTAAGTGAAAATTAAGTTATGCTTTTGTCTTAGCTGCTCTAACCCTATAATAGGTTTAACAAAAGACATATTCACAAGTTAGGTACGGAAGAAGAGTTTCAGACTAATTTGAACAACTGTAGAATGTCTTATAAATGTCTTTTAATTCCCACTGAAAATTTTATTTATTGACCATTCAAGGCACTGACCACCTTAGGATTACAATGCTAATTAAGATTTGGTTACTTGATAATTACAAATAATGGAAGCAAACACTCCAAATATGAAGTATGCCAAAATATAACAAAAATTAAGAAAGGACAACCTAATTGGTTTGGCTCAGTGGATAGAGTGTCCCAGGTTCGATTCCAGTCAAGGGCATATACCTTCGTTGCAGGCACATCCCCAGTACGGGGTGTGCAGGAGGCAGCTGATGGATGTTTCTCTCTCATCGATGTTTCTAGCTCTCTACCCCTCTCTGTAAAAAAAAAAAAAAAAAAAATCAATTTTATATATATAATTTTTTTAATTAAAAAAGGTAAAATTCAGCCTCCAAGATGTGAACCAAACATGAATCTCTGAAAATCTTGGCATCAAATAACCAGGGTAGCGTGAGCAGCGTTCTTATAATTAAAATAGCATGACGGGACAGCTTCCTCATCAAAGAGCGTGCCCGCTGATCCCGAGTGGTTTAGTTGGGCTTGAGCTCTCCTGGAAAGGCACACGCAGGGAAATGTTTCCACCAGATGCACAGCTGAGCAGCCTGATCCCTGCGTCTGTCCCTCCCTCGGTGAAACGTATGAACCGCTCGCTTTGCTCCAGGCATGGAGTCTGCGGCTCCAGAGAAGACGGGGCCTGTGGGAGCACCGCAGAGGAGCAGGGCGGTCCGGAGGGAGATGGAAACACAGGCCGCTGTGGGGTAGAGCCGGTGGCTGCTGGGACAGACCATGTAGAGCCAGCAGTCTGGTCCCTGGCAGTGAAAGAAGGGATCATCTCCTTTGAAAAGGGATTTGGGGGGAGAAATCGAGACCTTGCTCCCACTTGATGTTATCCGTTTGGCTCAAATAATCTTGTAAAAAATTTTTAAAGAAGGGGGGATTCTGAGAGGCACATGAGTCTGAGTCAGAGCTCCAAAAAGCAATCCATCCCTGGCAAAACCGTAGCCACACATCAAATTACACGTTTCTGTCCGAGCGTTAGCTTTCCATGATCGCAGCTGCTGAAAGAAACTGTATCCCCAACGTTCTTCCTCCCCCCCCCCCCATCGCCCCCGCCCTCTCACCAACTCTTACTGGTAACTGCTTACCCGCAGGGCATTGCTATAAGTACAGTAACTTGATCTTCCAAGGCCAAACATAAAGCGAGAGAGGAATAAATACATAAATGATTCTCAGTTTACAAGAGCTAGGAAGCCATCATTTATTGATGTAAATTACAGGCCACAGGCCGTGGGAGGATTGTCTATCCCAGCAGGGACAGAGGGACTCAGACGCTGTGCCAGCCCCCTAATTGCACGGTACAAGCCACGGAGGCGGGGAGCGGCACCCTCCTCCAGCCCTGCTCCGGGGAGCTTTCCCAGCAGAACAGAGACCTTCGTGTGCGACGCTCACTTCTTACTCAAGAGCGTTCCTTTCCTATTTGTTTCTTTTTTTTTTTTTTTAATATATTTTATTGATTTCTTACAGAGAGAAGGAAAGAGGGATAGAGAGCTAGAAATGTCGATGAGAGAGAAACATCGATCAGCTGCCTCTTGCACACCCCCTACCGGGGATGTGCCCGCAACCAATGTACATGCCCTTGACCGGAATCGAACTTGGGACCCTTCAGTCCAAAGACCGACGCTCTACCACTGAGCCAAACCGGTTTCGGCTCCTATTTGTTTCTTGATCAGTGCTTGTGAAAACCCACAGAACTTTGGGAAATGCCTTATCTGAAGACGCCAACAGGAAACAAAGAGACACGAAGCACTCTCTCCCCTGAGGAAATTGCTCCTCATGGATGAAAAGCGATAGCCAGTGCTTCTTCTGCATTTCACGTGGATCTCGCCCATCCATCTGCCCTCCACGCACTAGAGCCTCCGGAGAGTGGTCTGCTCTACGGACAGGCTGCCAGGAAGCCTGCCATCAGCCTCTGCCATCAGCACAGCCTTTCATTAATAAGCTAGAGGCCGGATGCACAGAAATAGTGCATGGGGAGGGGCCCTAGGCCTGGCCGGAGATCAGGGCCACCTGTGGGGCAAATGCTGGGGCAATCAGGGCCCCCCCACCCCTTGGCCAGACTGGAACCACCCACTCGCTGACCCACCCCCTGCTGCCATTGGTCGCCTCCATCTGCAGGGCAACTGGCGGGTGATCAGGGCTTCTGCTCGCACCCGCCTTGGCTGGCCTGGGACCTGCAGGCTGGGGCAGCTCCTGTGTTGAGCAGTTGCCCCCTGGTGGTCAGTGCACATCCTAGCTACCGGTTGTTCTGCCATTCGGTCGATTTGCATATTAGGCTTTTAATAAAATTATATAGGATATCAACGAAATATCAAATATCAAGTACTTGAGATCAAGTAAGAGAAAGAAATTGGTAAAATATATATATATATGTATGTATAATCAAGATAATTCAAGAAATAAAAACAGAAACTATAAATATAAATCTATACCCACAATAGAATCGAGGGAATATAACATTCACAAAGTAGGACTGACCTGAATATAAACTGCGACCCACTTCCTAAACTTTAAGACCTCTGCTATCTCTGTTCATGTGTGTTTGTATGTTTTTGGTTGTTGTTAATCCTCACCCCAGAATATTTTTTCCATTGATTTTGTGGAGTGGAAGGAGAGCGGGGAAGAGAGAGAGAGAAACATCGATGTGAGAGAGACACATTCATGGGTTGCCTCAAGCAGCATCCTGACCCGGGGTCAGGGAACAAACCTGCAACCCAGGTACATGCCCGGGGCCAGAATCGAACCTGCCACCCTTCAGTGTGCGGGCTGGCGCCCTAACCACTCAGAAACACTGGCCAGGGCTCTGCCATTTCTGAAATAAGTAAAAAATAAGAGAGCGAAAGACAGAGCCGCTTGTCCCTGGCCATGTTCAAAAGGGATTGTTTCCACGAAACGATTAAGTTTAATAACGTAATGAAACAACATTCCTAAGGACTCTCAATGCTAATTTATCTCGTGGCTCCATCTTGGCAAACAAAAGCGCCAGGGCTTTCAGAGACGGCCGTAAAGCTCGGCTTGTCCCGTGACTGTGCTGAGCGCGGCATTAAACGGGAGGAGACGTGTTCTCCGCTGTGTACACCACACAAACGTGGGGCCTAAACTGTGAGACATCAGCCGGCACTTCTCTGTGTTCACTCGGAATGCTGCTGCCAGAAGACCCCGCGTGTCAGGTTGTTCCCTGTGTGGAGTGGATGTGACGTCCGTCTCATTCAAATACGCTCTCAGATTCTTCAGATACTCTGGATTCATACACCCAACACCACTGCTCACCCTGCCGTCCCGGGTGTGGCCAGGAAGCCACCGCCTGGAGCCACAGACCGCACACCAGTCATCGTGAAAAACATGCAACAATCATGTCAGCATGAGAACTGATTAAGTATGCATGTTTTCAGTTGTATATCTTTTCCACATTTTTGTGCTTAAAAAAAAATAATATTCCCATAAGTTACTTTATTTTACTACAGATAAAATAGTCTAGACTCATAATAAGCAAATCTAGCCTGTCTAATATTCTACGATAAAACAACCGAAATTATTAAATTTCATGCCCACAGTCTAAATGTTTATATCACATATATTATTTCATAGTCTCTCCTTGTTTGTTTAAAATGTTTCATTAGTCCTCGCTGGTTTTGCTCAGTGGATAGAGTGTTGGCCTGTGGACGGAATTGTCCTGGGTTCGATTCTCAGTCAGGGCTTTGGGCTCAGTTTTTGGGCTTGATCCCCAGTAGGTGGCATGCAGGAGGTAGCCAATCAATGATTCTCTCTCATCATTGATGTTTCTATCTCTCTCTCTCTCTCTCCCTCTCCCTTCCTCTCTGAAATCAATAAAAAACATATTTAATAAATAAAATATAATGTGTTGGTTTTGCCCTGGCCAGTGGTCTCAGTGGTTAGAGCCTTGGCCACCCACCGAATGGTAGTAGGTTCAATCCTGTCCTGGTTGGGGCATATGCAGGAGGAATCTCCTCTCCCCTCCCCTCCCCTCCCTTTCCTTCCCCTCTCATCTCCCCTCTCCTCTCTCTAAAATCCAATAGAAAAGATATTCTCAGGTGAGAATTAACAAGAAGATAAATAAATGAATAACTAAGTAAATTAAAAAATGTTTTACACTTAGATCTTGCTTTTAAAGTAGAAATTCTACCCTGGGTGGGCTCAGTGGATTGGAGCACCCTCTTTGCACCGATTCACCAGGGTAGGGCACATGCAGGCTCTGGTTCTCTCTCTCTCTCTCTCTCTCTCTCTCTCTCTCTCTCTCTCTCTCTCTCTCTCTCTCTGTCTCTCTCTCTCTCTCTCTGAATCCGGAGCCTCAGGCCAAAGGAGGAGGGTCGCAGAGGAGCACAGGGAGGTCAGCACTCAGCTGCCAGGGGGGTGGGAGGGGAGTGCTGGAGAGGAAGCGTCCGGAGAAGCCATTGCTCTGGCCGGCCAGGCCTGAGCTGCAGATTACAGGGTGCAACTCCGGGAGGACGCCCGGGGCCAGAACCCCCGGCTGGCTGCGCCGTTCCGGTTCTTCCCGGGGGATTGTCCCTCAGAGACAGCGCTTTCTGCTCCCCACTTCCCACAGACAGCACGGGAGCAGCCTGCCGCTTCCTGCCGGCTGAGTGCCCTTACATCACGCCTCTTAAGTAACCTCCGCCGGTGTGGGGGCCTCTACTGATGTGGGGGGTGACCTCTGGATGTGGGGGGACCTCAGTGGGTGTGGGGGGCCTCAGTGGGTGTGGGGGGACCTCAGTGGGTGTGGGTGGGCCTCAGTGGGTATGGGGGGACCTCAGTGGGTGTGGGGGGACCTCAGTGGGTATGGGGGGACCTCAGTGGGTGTGGGGGGACCTCAGTGGATGTGGGGGGACCTCAGGGATGTGGCCAATGAGCTCAGAGAGGAGGGAGCACTGCCGAGGACGTGGACATCCTCCTCCCTCAGCAGACAGCCCCGCCTCTGTCCCCTCCGGCCTCAGCTCCCAGCCGCCCCTGGACCCCACCAGAAGCGGTCAGGCCCGGGGGGCTCCGGCCGGCCCCTCCGTCCACCCCGCGCCGAGGCCTGGGGCAGAGGACATGACCCTCCGTCCAGCCGTGCGGGGCCGGGCGTCCGCGGCCGTCACTGTGGCTTGGCACACAGCGGAGCGTCCGGGAGCGGGCGCCGAGCACACGCATGGGCATCCGTGACGGAGCCGCCCTGCACCGGCCGCCGCGGGGCCAGCTGGCAGCAGCGTCCGCTGAGTCCTCTCCCGGAGACGCTGTGAGAGCCTGTCCTGTGCTCAGCGGGTTCTGATGTGTTATCTCCTGTTTGGAAAGTGACTGAGTGCAAATGCTGTCCCATGAAGCGGATACCGAGAAAGGGCATTCCCCGAAGTATTATATTTATGAGTCAATCAATGAATAAGGGTGTATGATTTCTCAGCTATGTTATTTCATAAGGCAAAATCTGACAAGTATCTATATCTATCTATCTATCTATCTATCTATATATATATATATATATATATATATATAAAATTTGAATTCCTGTTATATAATAAACAATCAATATTTGTACCTATGTATTATCACTTTTAAGGACTCACAGTGTTGTTACTTTCTATTTTGGAAAGTCTCATTTGTTATTTAATCTAAATTGCTTATCTTTTTTTGTGGGATCTGTTACTAATCTCTGTGTTCATTTTCATGTTCTTTTAAAAGTATTCAGTAATAAAATTGAGGATAAGCCAAAATTTATTTCAACAAGTTTTTCCATAATTCCACATGTGGAAATGGGTAAAAAAATAAATAAATAAACTGCAGAAAGGAAGTGATTATAACTAATTCATGTTGAAGAACTGGCTTTCAAAGCATTTTTTTAGGACATTTTATTTTTCATTTAATTTAAGTTTTGCTTTTCCATTACAGTTTGCATTCAGTATTATTTTGCATTGGCTTCAGGTGGACAGCATAGTGGTCAGACAATTATACACTTTTTTAAATTTCTTTATTCATTAAGGTATCACATATTTGTCCTCAACCCCCCATTCCAATCCCCTGCCCCCCCTTCCACTCATGCCCCCACCCCCCTATTGTCCTCTACCACTGGTTAGGGTCATATGTGTGCACACAAGTCCTTTGGTTGATCTCTCCCTTTTATCCCCACCCTCCCTCTGAGGTCCAACAGTCTGACCCATGGCTCCTTATCTCGGTCTGTTCTTGTTCATCAGTCTGTGTTGTTCATCATTTCCCCTGGATGGGTGAGATCATGTCCTACTGGAAATATACTTATAAGAATTAAAAATGAGACAAGCAATAGTTGTTATGCTAAAAGGCATATGAATCAGTCCATAATGAGCTTCTTTCTGGGCCACCAGTTCTTTTGGGACCCAATTTCCATGTCAAACAGTTCCTTCTGTGCACATGTCAGCCATGGTATTTCAGTTCTGGGTAGTGGGCAAATGGTGGTGATGCAGGTCCGACCCTCTCTGGTTTGGTAGACAATCATACACTTCACCAAGCGTCCTCCCCAATATTCTCATACACCTGGCCCCCCCACACCCATTACAGTATTCCTCTCTGTTCCCTCTGCTGTGCTTTACCTCCCGTAACTGTGACCACCAGATGGTGTTTTTTTTTTTTTAATACTTTCACCTTTTATACCACACCCCCCCACACACACCTCATCCACTCTGGCAACCACCATCTGTCCTCTGTGTCTATGCTTCTGTTTTGATTGTGCTGTATTGTTCACTTTGCTCTTTAGATTCCATGTAGAGTTGAAATCTCATGGTATTAGTCTTTTCTGACTGACTTATGTCACTCGGCATAATACCTTTGGTTATGTGCATGCTGTCAGGCATGGTGAGATGCCATTCCATTTTTTATGACCGACTGTTCATCGTATGTATGTACAACCCGTTCTTTAACGCACCTGTCTGTAATAGGCATGAAGGTTGCTTCCGTAGCGTGGCTACTGGAAATCACCCTGCCATTAAGTAAAAGCGCATATATTCTTTTGAATTTGTGTTTTGGAATATGTACCTAGAAGTGGGATCACTGAGTCAGAAGGCAGTTTCATTTTCAGTTTTTTGAGGAAACTCCATACTGTTCTCCACAGTGGCTGCACCAGTCTGCATTCCCACCAGCAGGGCAGGAGGGCGCCCAGTTCTAGTGGTTTTTTGCTGAATTTTAGGTTTCTCTATATACAGCATCGTGCCATCTGCAAACAATGGCGGCTTTACCTCTTCCATCCCAACCTCTAGTGCTGAGCTGAGCAACAAGGGCGATGTGCACACCCTGTCTTGCTCCTGACCTCAGGGGGTGCTTTCAGAGTTTCCCCATGGAGTATGACACCAGTGTGGGTTTGTCATATGTGACCTTTATTATGTTGAGTTTTGCTCCCTCCATTCCCACTTTGCTGAGAGTCTTTGTCATAAAACGGTGCTGGGTTTTATCCGGTGCTTTTTCTGAATGTATTGATGTGGCCACGTGGCTTTGACCCTCCGTTTTGTTTGCGTGGAGTATGGCGTTTACTGATTTGTGGATATTGTACCGACCCTGATCCCCAGCATGAATCCCCGCACTCGTGCTCGGCTGGGGAGCCCGGGCTGGGGCTGAGACCTTTGGCTGCTCGGGGGGGGGGGGGGGGGGTGTCTTTGCAGCCGAGATGCCCCCCCCCCCCCGGCTTCTCCACGGCCACACGGGGCCTTGGCCAGCGCCGCCCTCCTCCCAGCCCCGAGGGGCTGCTCCTGTGTGTCCTGGGCTCTGCGCACTCATCTTCAGTTGGTAACTCAAATGGATGGTTCTGGAATTTAAGGGTGATTCCAGTTTGGTTCTGGGAGGAGGTGAATACACGTTTTATCTATTCCCCTGTCATCTTGAATCCTTCAGAGCATTTTCTTCAAATGATATCTTTTTCCCAAGTGAAGTTCAAATGCGGAATTATCTTTACGAGCTCCAGATGTGCTGTCAAAGGAGATCACGCCGGGTGGCGTGATGCATTGCACACTTACCAGGCAGGGCGAAGCCTGACCCGCTTTATGGAGGGATCGTCTTTCCTGAGCTGGTGACCGCCGTGCAGCTGCGCGCTCTCTGCGGGCTGTTCACTGCAGAGCTTCCCCGACAGGAAAGCACTGGCCGGCAGAAACCGGAGTCTCTTGGGGGCCCACACAGACCTCCCGAAGCAAGAACGTGGGAACCTGCCAGTGCTGCAGGGAGTCTTCCACTCTGTAGTCAAATAACGCTTTCTTCACTTCACTGATGGAGGCAGACATTTGCTTAACGCTGTTTAAAATTCCATCCTGTGAACAAATGTCCGTGTGTCAGTTCTTTCTGGCATAGAAAAGCTCAAGTAAGTCCGGCCCGTGTGGCTCAGTGGTTGAGCATCGGCCTGTGCACTAAGAGGTCACGGTTGGATTCCCCGTCAGGGCACAGGCCGGATCCCAGTGTGGGGCGTGCAGGAGGCAGCGGATCCATCCCTGATTCTCTCGCTTCCTCTCCCTTCCTCTCCCTTCCTCTCCCTTCCTCTCTGGAGTCAATAAAAATATATTTTAGAAATAAATAAGTAAGCAAGTAAGATACATTTTAAATCTTTCAGGAAAAGGATGTAAACTATTTATTATGTTTTCCAAATATTAGAATGCATTGCCAGTATACAAAGGGAAAAGGCAGCTGTGTACTTTTTACGTATCATCTCTGACCATTTCATTAACAGTTTTTTTTTAAAAAAAAAAAAAAAGGTGGGAACTATAAATAGCAGAAGTTTGGAAATTCAGATTTCATCTCGCACATCTTTCTGCTCATAGATCAGATATCTCATCAGCAATGCATGAGAGACTATAGTTTCGATAATGAGTAATCACCAAAGAGTAACACATACAGTTGATCAATAGAATTGAATTTGATTAAAACCAGCGCAGACTGAAGCTGCCATATTTTTTAATCCAAGCGAACAATGTCTTCTATAGTCTCCTTTCTAACTTGCCTACAGTCAGTGTTTATGTGTCATAAAGGAAATACATTCAAAATTAATAAAATATCTTACATTATTTTTTCTCCCCAATACATTCATATACTCTTAAAAATATACTTTCTAAATCAAAACCACAATGCCATACGAGAGTCATCACTAGGATGGGTAGAATTTTTTTAAAACGGAAAACTGAAAATTGAGGAGAATGTGCAACCCTCCTGCTGGCCATGGGGATGTAGATGGCACAATCGCCGCAGAACAGCGGGCGGCGGTGGCTCAGGAAGCGGAACGCCCGAGCACGTGCAGCCCCGCATCCCTCTCCCCTCCCCCGCTGTGCCCAAAGGAGCGGCCATGGTGCTCAAACAAACCTGTGCCCTCTCCCCGCTGTGCCCATGGAGCGGCCATGGTGCTCAAACAAACCTGTGCCCTCTCCCCGCTGTGCCCATGGAGCGGCCATGGTGCTCAAACAAACCTGTGCCCGGACGCCCGAGCAGCGCTGTCAGCCACAGTTAGAAGGTGGGACCAGCCGAGTATCCGTCGGCTGGATATCCCACATCCCGGATAGCCGAGACCTGGGTAAGCACGCTGTGTGCACCCGGAGCTCTGGCCAGGAAGAGGGTTACAGTGTCCATGGCGCTGCAGTGGGTGAACCTCAGGGGCACCGCGCGCAGTGACGGGAGTCAGACACCAAGCACACACAGAGCATGTGTCATCGTGTGACGTTCTCTGCGAAGCACAGCCACAGAGCGGGCAGAGCGCAGAGCGAGGACCGCCCGGGCCGGTGAGGCGGGAGGAGGAGTGACTGCTCAGCGGTGTGCCGTCCCCTTCGGGATGAGGGGAAGTTTTAAAACAAAGTGAGAGGCTGCACGACATTCTAATTGTGTTAACATAGCTAACAGAGTAGATTGTGTGTGACGTGTATGATCACACCAAAAATATAAAAATGCATGGGATAGCACAGACCACGTGGCCTAGGGCTTACTAAGAGTTTGCAGCCCTGACTAGCAGCTCAGATGGTTGGAACATCGTCCCAAATACCAAAAGATGTGGGTTCAACCCCAGTCACCACACTCGGCTGCAAGCTTGATGGGGCAGGGGGTAGAGGGAGTGGGAAGGGGGCATGTATGGGAGGCAATCAATCAATGTTTCTCTCTCCCTCCCTCTCTCTCTGAAATTACTAGGGACATATCCCCCGGGGAGGATTTTAAAAAAGAATTTATATATTTGTTTAATGTCATAACATTTTTTCACTGAAAAATTCAAAGCATGACTGGCTCTGCTTCCTCATGACATTGTAAAATTAATGACGGGAAGTGACTTATTAAGTGAGCGTAAACTCGTATTGTCCAGCAGGCATCACCCACGGAATCTGGGGGTCCAGGGAGGCGGCCGGTGAGTGCCGTGGCACAGTGTGCCCGTTGTCCTGACTCTGCCCCCCACTTCACGTCACAGACGCCTAGACAATGGCAGGGCATTTATTAGGGGCCTGTTGCCAAGACATGGGACTCTCAGAGTTGAATTTTGAACCAGTCCTCCCTTTTCTCAGAGGCTGGCAAGGCCGTTGTCCAGAAGGAGGGTCACGAGGCTGGCTTTATTAATTGTTCATCATCATTAAAGTCCATCAGGAGAGACCACAGAAGGTTCAGGACGCAAGAGAAGATGTTGACTATGTGCAATTTCTGCCAAAATCTTCATAGTGAATTTTTTAAAATATATTTTTATTGACTCAGAGAAGAAAGGAGAGAAAGAAACATCCATGATGAGAGAGAATCATTGATTGGCTGCCTCCTGTACAGCCCCACACTGTGGGGATGGAGCCCACAACCCAGACATGTGTCCTGCCCGGGAATTGAACCCTGACCTCTCCTGGTTCATAGGCCGACACTCAGCCACAGAGCCATGCGGGCCGGGCCACAGTGAGAGAATCTAACTCCTAAGCATTGCTTCTGAGAAGTGTGCAGCACATGTTGCCTATAGATCCAGTCTTCAGGGTGTGAGTAGCATGGCATGCTGTCCCCCAGTGAGGGCGGTATGCTAGTAAACCCGGAATCAGGCTCAGAAACATGAGGGGAATCTATGTTCACGTCAAGTGGAGTTCCTTTCCTGGAAAACATGAAAGCCCTCGGACACCAGGACAGGGGCTCCGGGGAGGAGGCAGAGGCCCGGGGTGTAACCGTTTGCCTTTTTAGTGCACACACGCCTTTGAAGTCTTCAAAGAGCAGACCTTCTCCTATCTCCCGCCGGCTTTTATCTCGGAGCCTGCGACCGCATGCAGAGCCCTGGGCGTTTAAAGTGCACACGTGGCCTCCTGTCATTCTCTGCATGTTTAAAAAGCTAAGCTCCAGTCTTTCACAACACATTGGTATTTGGACGTGGGGATGGGCTGAGACAGGGAACTGAGTGAGAAATAACGTATGAAGGAATTTGGCAGATTCAAGAAGCCAAGGACCTGCTAACTCATAAGACTAATTTATCTCAGGATTCCTGGTGGATCTTGTGAGACGGTCTGATTAGGGGGACAATATGGGAGGCAGACAAGCCGCCGGGATGCCCCGGTTCCTGTCTCTTCTATCCCACGGACACAGCCATCGCCCCGTAGCCAAGAACTCCATCCTCACACTTTGTCTCTGCGGGAGGATCAAAGCTTTCAAAACGTTAGAATGCGGGAATCCACGTTTTGGACCCCACGTTAGAACTAATCTTGTAAAATCACGTGTCCAACTTCCATTGGTGGTTCCTCTGAGAGTGAACTCCGGGGTCGGGAGCCAAAATAAGCAAAATGAAGAGCGACTTTTAAAAGGGCCCGGTGGGTTTTAATTTTAGATTATTAATTGCTGTGCTCTGTTTAAACAAAAGTATTTATAAACACGTTGAAGTTTAGAGGAGTATAAATATTTAGATGACAGTGTTTTCGTTAGTTTTTTTTTTTCTTAAGAAGCCATTGTCTGCGGTTTTCTTTTCTGTTGCTGTCTGTCCCGTTCTGCTTCGGGGTCTCGCTGGTTCCTCAACGGTTTGGGAAGTACTTCCCCCACTCTGTTCTGGGGCAGAGTATTTAGAATTGGTATGACTTCTCCTTCGTGTTTTTTTTCCCTTAGAAATGGCCCATGAAACTATCTGGACCCACATTTTCTTCCTTTCTCTTTTTTTCTGGAAGATACTCTCTGAGGAAATTCAGTTTTGTATACACATCATCGTTCAGATGATGTGTTTGTTAGTCTGCCTCTGAAGAAGGTGGTGTTTTTCACCTAAGCCGTCGAATGTACAAACATCGAGTTACGTGTGCTGTTCTTACCCTCTCCGTGCCCGTGGGGCCAGGCACCACCCGCCGAGCTCACTTCTTACTGGCAGCTGTGTTCCCTCTGTTCCTGGCTTGTCCATTAGGGAGCTGGTGGAGATGAGTCACTGCCGTTGTCTCCTGCCCTCTTCTCCCCGCGGGTAAACTGGGGGCGACTCAGGCCCATCCCGGTGCTGACCAGTGGGAACGCTCGAACGCTGTCTCTCCTGAGGAGTCTGCGACGTAACAAACAAAAGTCCATAAACAACTTTGGGGAAAGGACTCCTGAGCGGAGGAAGAAGAGAAGTGAAGTCGCGTGTCTAAAGGGAAAAGATCTTCCGAGCAGAGTGACCGGTGTCTGTCTCACCCTCTGAGCACAGAGAAAAGTGGGATTATCTTGGACATTGTTTCCTCAACAAAACAAGTTGGCATTTTACAGAATCCCGTGACCTTCCCAGTATGTACACATCACACAACTGACCTTTTAAGTTTCAACGTTCAGGCCCTGGTCCGTATTGTTAGAAGAGAATCTCTTCAGACAAAGTCAATGTGGTTGAAATAGATCCTATTTGTTAAAACAAGTAAAATCAGTCTTGTTTGGGGAAGGGGAAATTATGCTAGAAATATTTGGTAGAGAAACTATATTTTGACACAGTAACTGCTCATGTTTGATAAATAAACATTTCCCCACTTGGTTTGGTAAATGTTAATAATTTACTTTCCATTCACACCAAATAACAAATGCAGTTTTTTTTTAAAGGTCTCGCTGCATGGAACTTCTAGGTGTGAGAACATCCGAAGCATTTTAGCAAAGCCTGTATTTTTGCTCCTCTGGTCCATTTCCCTGGCACATCACCTCTCCCACAGCAGGTCCTGCTCTGTCTGGTTTCCGCAGTCACATTGGGAACAAACTCCCTATCTGTTGTGGCTGCAGTAAATGGGGGGGTACAGACACCCCTCCCCAATTTCCTTAGGCCAGTGATCAGCAAACTCATGAGTCCACAGAGCCAAATACCAACAGGACAACAACTGAAATTTCTTTGGAGAGCCACATTTTTTAAACTTAAACTTATTCTAACGCCACTTCTGCAAAATACACTCAACCAGGCCATGGTATTTTGTGGAAGAGCCACACTCAAGGGGCCAAAGAGCCACATGTGGCTTGTGAGCCACAGTTTGCCCACCACTGGCCTAAGGCAGAGAACGGGAAACCAACAGGGACGAACCAAAGTTTAGGTAAGGCTAACCGGCCTGTGACCATCACAGATGGGCCATGATGCATAGTAGGAGGTTAAAATAATCGAACCTACTTCTGTAGTTCTGAGCAACAGAAGGATCTCTTCAAATAGCTCTCAAATTTTCAGTGTACCTTTTCTAATTCTTAATAATCAAATATGTCTGCTATCTTCTGTCAAGTAAGTTTTCTCACTACCGTTTCTGACACCCTCGTATTATCAAATATTCTCTTTGGGTAACCAAACTCTTACAGCCTTCATGGGTCAACTCAGAATTCAGAAAAGTTCAGAAGGTCCCTTTGTCCTTAATTTGTTCAAACGCACTATGCCTGTGCTAAAAATTGTATTTCTTTTCTTTTAAAATTTAAAATCTTTACTGTTTAAGTTATTACATAAGTCTCCTTTCCCCCCTATTAACCTCTCCCCTGCCACGCCCACCCCCAGCACATGCCCTCACCCCTACTGTCTGTGTCCATTGTTATGCTCTATTGTCTTTCTTGTTGAGCAATACCCATTTACTTAATTGAGCTGTCATGCTAATGAGCTATTTTATTCCCTTTTCACCACTTCGGAGCATGAGTTATCCTTGTTAGAAACACCGACTGAGAAAGCAATGCACCTGCTAGGTCACCTGATGGGAAACTAAGTTGCTTAAAGAGATTAACTCCTTATTTTACAAATGGGGAAATAATCCCCTGAGATTTATTCAATTTATTATCCAAAACTTTTATGTCTCACTGGCATGTCCATGTTTAGTGCCTGTGGTAACGGGATTATTTGGGTCATGTGACTATCTTCCCGTAGGCCACGTCCGCCCCTATTTTCACAGCGGCTGCTCGCTGTGGTGTGCTGGGATTTCCCCATAAACGTGGTCACAGCATTGTGATTCTCCACCCTCGTGACCCTCTTCTCCTCCAATAGCTCTCTCTCTCTCTGAATGCTGCTTTCCAGTGACTCGTGCTGAACTTTGTGTATCGATTTCCCTTTAATGTATTGACGGACCTATACTCCTAGACGTATTGATGCGCTGACTGCTCCCCTCGGGTGACCTCCAGAAGCCAATGGTGAGCAGAATGCTGGCCTCAGTTTGCTCGTCACGTGGCCAGGGAAAGTCAAACTGCAAATCATCTCCACGTGGTAGAGGCCTAGAACAGAGGCTGGGCCACTGAAGTGGGAGCCTTGGCTAAGAGCCACCTGTGGACGCGTCAGCACTGGCTGCCTCTGTGTCCACACGGGCCTGCAGAAGTCTGAGGCCTTCAGGCCTGGGGCTTGTCCTCCAGGAATTCCAACCCAAAGATGCTCTCGGGTTCAGAACGGAGGAATGTGGACCTGAACCTCCGCCCCTCCCTCCGGCTGGAACTGAGAAGGTGCTTCCAGCCTGAAGGTCACTGTGTGTTGTGAAGGCCCACGTCCCACGTGGTTCAGGGTTCAGGATCTAGAGAAGGGGCCACATGCAAATGAAAGAGATGAGACGAGAAATAATAATTTGGAAATATTGGGGGCCAGGCAGGCAAGTCCACTCAAGAGGAAAGACTTCCACTGGTGCCCAGGCCGTGCCAACATTTTGTTCAATTTCTGATACACATCTATCCCTGAGGCAGGTAATTGGGATAACAGACCGACTGTCTTAGAGGCCAGGAGCTATTAGGGAAGCTTTACTCTGAGACCATTTGGTCAGGAAATTGCTTGAGCCCCCGTTGTCTGGACTAATCAATCAGTGCACAGCTCTGGCCCTTGCCAGGGCCCAAGGTTCACCAGCGTTCCAGGCTCCGTGTTTACAATTCTGTGATAGTGAAGACACTGGGTGGCTTCCTGCCGTGTGCAAAGGCATTTTGTTGTTGTTATTTTAATAGAGTTTTATTAATTTCAGAGCGGAAGGGAGAGGGAGAGAGAGAGAAACATCAGTGATGAGAACCATTGATTAATTGCCTCCTGCACTCACCCCACTGGAGACTGAGCCTGTAATTCGGATATGTGCCCTTGACCGGAATCTAACCCAGGACCCTTCAGTCCACAGGCCGATGCTCTATCCACTGAGCCACACCAGTCAGGGCTAACATGGAGTTTTTGAAATCAAGAAAGCCCCTCTGGCACCCAAAAGCCAACTCTTCATTCAAACTCCGCATACAGAGAAGTGGCCGCAGAAGATAGTTGGCTACTATGATCAGACAATAGTTCACGTTGTGTCGGCAAAGCTGAACTGCCATCTGCAGGGAAGTCGGGAACAGAAGTCACAGACCGTTCCCTGCTCCAGGTTCCCGTCACATGGCAAAAGGGCTGGGGAGGCAGGCCGGGTCTCCCTGGGTATTGGAGTGTGTTTGCCATGCAATGAGTCAGAGCCTCTCGGGACCTCACAAGGTCAGGGGAAACCTGGGTTAGATGTCGTCCAGAACATGTGGGTAGTGGGTCTTGCAGACAGTGTGAGATTTGGACAAGCAGGGAAAGGAAGAGGGAACCCTCAGGAGACCAGGCCTCGGGAACAGCTCCAGAAGCAGGAAGAACCATGTGTTTGAGGCTGGAGTGAGAAAAGCTGGAAAAGGTTGAAACATGTTCTTATCTTGAGACATACCACTGGATAAATAAGTCAAGTTTGAGTTGTAGAGGGTCTCAAATGGTGGTCCTTAAGGGATTAACGCTGCATAACCAGGTACCACACACTCCGTGGCTCAGAACAACACCCATTTGCTATCTTAGAGTCCCTGCCAGTCCCAAGACCAGGCCGGGCTTAGCTGGGATCTCTGCTCAGCGTCCTCCGAGGCTGCTAGTCAGCTGTGGGCTGAACCAGAGCTGCCATTTATCTGAGCGTCAGTCCTCCTTCAAGCTCACCTGAGTTTTGATAGAATTCATTAGGGTGGCATGATTGACAGGCCACCGCAGGGGTTGGCCATCCCCAGGGGTTGGCCATCCGCAGGGGTTGTCTGAGCCTCTGGGGGCCTCCCAGCCCCAGGCCCTCTGCCCCAGGGGTGCTGGCTGCTTCTCAGTGGCCATCGGGGACTGTTTCTCAAATGCTTCACTTCCCAGGACGCGAGGCCCGCCCTGAACACCTCTTCCTCTTGATTATCTCAAAGTCCACTAATGAGTCACATCCTCACGGGGGCCACATCCCATTCCATTTCCTGGCCCTGCTCCCATGGAGGGAAGGGATTGTGCAGATACATCCCCCAGAGATGGGCCATCGTAAACGTCTGCCTGCGTGGTGCACATTGGAAACATGCTAGTCCAGTGGGATGTCACTGAGAGACGTGACCACCATGTGTGAGGCTGGTGCTGGGGGCAGGCCTCTGCTTCCCAGGCTGAGGGCGTCTCTTCTCCGGAATGCTGACAGCACTGCCTGCTGGGTCACCACCAAGTGCCTCCCTGGGAATCATCCTGTGCCAAAGGACGTGACCTCTCCTAGGCTCACACCCCTTCTCAGGGGAGCTGCACCCAAGGGCACACAGAAGTAGGAAGGACCAATTCTTCCCACCTCGGGACATACCTGGACAGAAATCCCAGCTACACGTTCCGCATGCACTGCATGAGGTTTCTGTCACGGCTCCGCTGTCCTGTGACGTCTCCCTCTGCCCGATCCTACGTCCCCCGCTCCGTGGTAGGCGTTGTGGCTGCAAATTTCCAACCAGAACCTTCTCCTCGGGAAGCTGACTTACGACTGCTAATGCAGAGTCAGTCCTGGGAGGCAAACTCTCAGGTGATGTTTTAGAGCAAGAGAGTTTCTGGAAAATCGACGTTCAGGACCAAGCACTGCTGATGGGAGAATGCTGAGATGGCTCCAGAGCCACAGGCGGCTCTTTTGTCCCTGGAGTGTGGCTCTTCCACAAAACACCACGGCCTGGGCGAGTCTATGATGAAGAAGTGGTGTTAGAAGTTTAAGTTTTAAAAAATTGGCTCTCCAAAGAAATTCCAGTCATTGTCCTGTTGGTATTTGGCTCTGTTGACTAAGGAGTCTGCCGACCACTGCTCTAAGCTAATTTCATGCAAGGAGAGGCCCTGGTGGTCCCAACCCCGGGCATCCCTCTAACACGTTTTCAGAGAATGAAGTAGGTCAAGTACACATCTAACCCTTCTTAGCCAGGCCCCACAGCTCCCGTTTCCTCAATGAAAATCCACCAGCTCTCCCACTCGGGAGCCTAGACCGTCCCAACAGGTGGGAAATGTGTAGCTGAGGTGGCAATAAGGCCGGGGAAATGGCAGGCGGGTTTCCAAACAGAACCTTGTGGGTAACCCATTCTCCTCCTGACGGCGGGTGTCAGACACCGACAGTCACAGGAAGTGTGCCAGGTGCCCGCTGCTGCCAGTGAGCGCTGAGCCACCCGGCGGGAAGGCAGAAAACGTCACGTGAAATGCCATTCCATGTGGGGATCTAACAATATCCAAATGGAACCGAATAAAACGATAAGAACATGAAAGGAGATTTTCCAAGAGGAAAAAAATCGTGCTTGTAGAAAATGGAGACCGAGCAGAGTTTAGAGTCCTGAAAACCAAACATTCGAATTTTCACAAAGAACAGGGCTAGGCCCGGAGCCACCTCTGTGCGTACCTCCTGGCCCGGGCCCGTCGTGTTCCAGGCGGCGACACGGCAGACCCTCCGTCAGCAGCCGTCACTGCAGCACACTGAGCCTCCGGAGCCTCCCCTTCCTAAGAATTTCCTCCAGTTTGGGTTTGGGCTGGCATCGGTCCTCAGGACATATTTCCACCCAGAGGGAAGCACGTGGCCTTCGGTTTACCAGGAAGGCAGCGGCCTGTGGTCTGTGGGCGGCTGGTTCTGCAGCCGCTCAGCACTAAGGCTCCGGCTCACACAGCCCCTCCGAGGGCCTGGCCCCAGGCCCGCACTCCTGGCCTCAACTGCTGCCTCCTGAGACTTACCTGATTGTGGCCATCCCATCCTGGAAAGATCCAATCCTCCTTACATCAAAGGCATCACATGGAGTCCTAACCGGTTTGGCTCAGTGGATAGAACATCAGCCTGTGGACTCAAGGGTCCTAGGTTCCATTCCGGTCAAGAGCATGTACCTTGGTTGCGGGCACATCCCTAGTAGGGAGTGTGCAGGAGGCACCTGATCGATGTTTCTCTCTCATTAATGTGTCTTTTTAAAAATGTATATATTTTATTAATTTTTTTTACAGAGAGGAAGGAAGAGAGAGAGAAACATCAATGAGAGAGAAACATCTATCAGCTGCCTCCTGCACACCACCTACTGGGGATGTGCCTGCAACTAAGGTATATTCCCTTGACCGAAATCAAACCTGGGATCTTCTCAGTCTGCAGGCCGACACTCTATCTACTGAGCCAAACCAGTCAGGGCATCCACTATGTTTCTAGCTCTCTATCCCTCTCTCTTCCTCTCTGTAAAAAAATTTTTTAAATCAATAAAATATATTTTAAAGTAAAAAATGTATCCCGTGGAGCAACACGGCAGCTCAGCACTGCAGAACGTGTCCTGGGGCAGATGAACTCTGAAAAAAATTCCTCCAAACAGCATTTGTTAAGTAATTTAATGATGCAAAACCAGTGAAAGGAATAGCGAGTTAAGCTTTTTCATTTTAATTCCCTTAATGCCTTATTACGAATGCTGAAGACTTGTTTGAAACGTAAGACTCTTATTGCTATACATTCCTGTGGAATTCATCATAGTAGCCGTCACTTATGGAGTTCCTATCTAACTTTAAATGCTTTACACACTGATTTTCGGTGGGCACCTGGCTGGCTTGGGCCGATGCAATGATGTGTATTCCCTTCTGAGCAGAAGCGATGCGTGCAACCGCCGAGAAAGAGCTGAGTCAGCCGATGACTCAGCATGCCTCCCTTGCCTTACCACAAGACCAGGAATGAGTTGTGTCTGTTCTTCACTGAATGTATGGGGGTGACATTGGTTAATAAAATGATATAGATGTCAGAGGTACCATTTTATAATGCATCATCTGCGTGCTGTACTGTGTGTCTACCATCCAGTAGAGACTATTTGCTTAGCCTGGTGTGTGTCATGGACATGGAGAGTGGGTGAGAAGTAAACTATGTGGTTTGCCACGGACAGACTTGCTGACACATTACATAGGGGGCTGGTTTCCCCAACAGAGTCACCCACTAGCAAGCCCCTTGAACCTTATCAGCAGGCTCTCCCATGACTGAAACAGGAAATCCTCCGTATCAAGCACAAACCTTGGACAACTCTGCCTGGATTACAATCCTTTTGAAGCAGATCTGTGCGATGCTTACATTTTCAAAAACCCACCAAAAGTTGCTCTGCTCAAAGTATTTGTGTGGTGTCTGCTACAAACGAAGGACAATACATCCATTTACTTCTATTGGTTTTATGTTTTACTTTTTAAATATATATGTATTTTTATTGACTCCAGAGAGGAAGGGAGAAGGAGAGATAGAAACATCAATGATGAGAGAGAAACATGGATTAGCTGCCTCCTGGGGATGGAGCTCACAACCCGGGCCTGAGCCTTGATGGGAAATCCAACCGTGACCTCCTGGTTCCTGGATCGACACTCAACCACTGAGCTACCCAGCCTGGCTATTTTATACACTTTTAATCTGCGACCACGCAACAGTCATGACCTTACGTATATTAAGTATCCTACTTTTTTATCTCTTAGGTGCCTTTATTTACTACGGGCAGACAATTACTCTGGAAACAAAGTAAGCAGGATCTTTGAAATTATATTTGAAAATGCCAATATACAACTTTAAAAACTCTATTTGTTCTGTTGAATGCCTGTAAAATTAATGCCCACTCCATCCTGGTTTGATTATCATTACTTTCATCTATCGAACGCACAGTTCTCTTGTATTTTCAAGTTGCTTCTGAGTGCACTTCAGAATACTTTAAGATTAGTCATTTTGTGAAATTCAGCACCTCATTAGTCAGTTATCTCTCTGCTTGAATGTAATTTCAATTGTAAAAAGAAACTAGATCCAAAGTTGCAATTAGCAATTGGAAGGATATGCTCTTTGGATGATATGTTACATGTTTTTTATATTATCAGCATGTCAAAAATATATAACATATCATCCAAAATATATCACATGATTTGATATTTGAACTATTTATCTTAATAGAAAAATAAATACAATTTGTGGCTTTTAGAGTAATCCATGTAGAAACCACTTATTACATGTGGTACTTTCTCATCTATAGGAATAAATCAGGTCCACTCATCTACACTATTTCAAATACACTGTGAAGAGCTTAAGCTAGTGTTAGTGTTACTTCCAGACTCCATGATCCCCAAGGATCACCAGGGAGCCAAGTCTGATGCAATAAACAAAAGAGCCTCTTCCATGCTAGTGGGCTCTGTCCCACTCACGCCGGCAGCATGGCGGATGAGAGAGCGAATTTCGCCAAGCCCGGGGTGGTGATGTCACTGCTTTGGCTGACCCCGATTGGTTGGGTGAAGGGTAGGGTCCAGTTACAAAATGGAGGATAACTCCGCCCTGCCCCACAGTACAAAATGGAGTCAGGAGTTAGCCTCGCCCCACCCTGCCCTCTCACTAGAACAGTTGATAGTAAATAATCAAAAGACTCAGATGATTTCTGTTCTACAGAATTAACTCAATAGCCAATAATTTTTTGTCAATAGTACCACACTTAGAGCTAAATTATTAAGGGACCAAAAAAGAACATCATTTATGTGGGTAAACTAATTTGGAAAAAAATATTATGTAGAACAAATTGGCATTCTATAGGTTTAAGAAATATACGTAAAGCCCTAGCCAGTGTGGCTCAGTTGGTTGGGTGTCATCCTGTGCACGAAATGTCACAGGTTCGATTCCCAGTCAAGGCACATGCCCAGGTTGCAGGCTCGATCCCCAGTAGAGGGCGTGCAGGAGGCAGCCGATCAATGATTCTCTTTTATCATTGATGTTATTCTCTCTCTCTTTCTCACTTCCTCTCTGAAATCAATAAAAATGTATTCAAAAAAATAATAATTCCACATGTGAATGAAATCGTATGTTATTTGTCTTTCTCTGTCTGGCTTATTGTAATGAGCACAATGCCCTCCAGGTCCATCCATGCTGTCAAAGGATAAGATCTCCTTCTGTGTATGGCCGAGTGGTATTCCACCGTGTACATGCACCTCAGCTTTTTCATCCACTCGCCCACCGATGGGCTTCAGGACTGCTTCCAGGTCCCGGCTGTTGCCAGTAACGCTGCCATGAACATGGGGTGCAGATATTCTTTCGATTCCATGTTTCCAGTTTCTTCAGGTAAATTCCCATTTTTATATTCACAATTGTCTCGGCTCTAATTCCTATTCATTTACGACTATTGCCAAGTGTCAAATGATAAGGTCCTGAAAACATCTGAATAAATACGTACTTTAAAATGAGAGTAAGCCAAAACCGATTTGCCTCAGTGGATAGAGCATTGGCCTGAGGACTGAAAGGTCCCAGGTTCAGTTCTGGTCAAGGGCATGTACCTTGGTTGTGGGCACATCCCCAGTAGGTGGTGTGCAAGGGGCAGTTGATCGATGATTCTCTCTCATCGATGTTTCTAACTGTCTATCCCTCTCTCTTCCTCTCTGTAAAAAATCAATAAAATACATAAAAGATAAAAATAAATAAAATGAGAATAAAGTGTTCCCACAGGGAGCCCAGTATGCTTTGAAAAGACTTCTGTGCTTTGTGCTTAGGGTGGCAGAATAGAGATATTCTGCCTGGATAGATAATGGATGGCTTTGCAGCTGCCTTTTGGTTGAGCTCCGGAGCCGAAGGAAAACTCTCCCCATGTGGCACTGCTGGTCAGTGCTGCCCGCTGAGCGTGAGGCATCTCCGTGGTCTGGGCAGCTGCCCTCAGTGCTGAGTGGCAGTTTCTCTAACCGCCCCCTAACCACGCCGCTGGCACTGACCGCCCCCTAACCACCCGCTGGCACTGACCGCCCCCTAACCACCCGCTGGCACTAACTGCCCTCTAACCATGCCACTGGCACTGACCGCCCCTAACCACCCGCTGGCACTGACCGCCCCTAACCACCCGCTGGCACTGACCGGTGGCCGCTGTCTTCCGGGAGGCTGCCCCGTGACGGGCGGTCGGATGGCAGCGCTCCCCTCCCGGCGCCTTCCCACCGGGGCTGTGGTCCCAGCACCCCGGCCGCTTCGAGGTGAGTCCCCGCCGGGGCCGCGCCCCCCGGGACCCGTGGGCGCACACAGCGCAGGTCGTGTCCGCGGCCGGTCAGGCCACAGCATCCTGGCCCGGGACAGCGTGCTCAGCGGCCATGGCTGTCTGCGGGGCCGGAGCCTGTGCACACGGGAGAGAAAGGGTGTCCCTAACGCGTCCCCGCTTCTCACTGGGTCCCTCAGCCGCTTCACTAACCGGCGCAGGCCAAACTCAGAATCACGTTTCCAGGAACTTCAGTTCTGTGCATGGACTTTTTAAAATTAAACACACACACACACACACACACGCACACACGCACACACGCACATGCACGCACACGCACACACGCACACGCACACACGCACATGCACACGTGCACATGCACACACAGAGACTTCTCTTGCTGGGATGGGGGCCGAGCAGCGGGGGCAGGAGTCCGCTGCTCCCTCAGGAATGCGGGTTCAGGCACAGAGGGGTTCAGCCCAGAACAATGGCCTGTTTTCCTCCAGCCCCACCCACCCGGCAGGGGCTGCGGCCGCCAGCCTTCCACATAGAGCCTCTGTCTTCAGGATTGAAGATGTGGCTTCCGTCTTCCTTCAAACACCGAGACCTTTGGAAACAGAGCGGCTCTCTCTCCGCCTGACGCTGCTCCTTCTCCTGGGGAACAATCGTCAATTAGCACGTTTATCCTCCTCCCGCTGGCCTTTCCCGGCGCCAGCACTCCCCCGCAGCCCCTGCTCTCAGTCCCCCCAGCTCTCCCTCCACATCCCGGCAGGAATCCTTGTTCAAGAGCAGGCCACGCCGGGCGGGCACTAAATGCCAGGGATGTGAAGCAAAAGAGGCGACCGTGGAAAATCCAGAAAGATAAAACATGGCCTCCCTCTCCCTGTTCCGCTTATTTCGTTCTCTTGGATGTTTGACAGTGTTCATGCATTGCTTTCTGGGACATTTTGGTCCAATTTTCCTTTGGCGTTCCGGTGTCTCGCTGGGGAGCCGATAGGAAAACAATCTGGTTTTGATGGAGTCCCAGATCCTTCATGTGTGTGTGTGTGGGGGGGGGGGGCGGCTCCAAATAAACTCACCAGGGCCCTGACTCACTGCTTTCCATGGTCTCATTGACTGTTTTCCATGTTCCAGCTTCCTAATTCACTTTATTTGACCAGATAGACGTTCTGATTACTTCTTATTTTAAAGAATTAAACTGTTTGCTAAGAAGGAGGTTGAGGGTTTTCGTTGTTTTGCTGAGTTTTTATTTCTCTTGTAAACTCTCCTCTGCAGGTTGGAGAGATTTGACCAGCGTGGGGGCAGACATGGACCGTGAGGGAGAGGGCCCTCTGTTTTCTGTAGTTTCGGCTGAAGAGCCAGCTTCGGGGAGGGAGGCAGAGCCAGGAAAAATGTCATTTCTGACTGTGGAAGGCTTAACAGGGTGCTGGGAATTTTCGTGTTCTCTGCGTGTTTTTTCTTTCTTTCTTTCTTTCTTTCTTTCTTTCTTTCTTTCTTTCTTTCTTTCTTTCTTTCTTCTTTCTTTCTTTCTTTTTTAAATGGGTTTTTAGAGAGAGAGGAAGGGCGTGGGAGAGAGGAATATCGATGTGAGAACAGACATCGTATGGCTGCCTCCTGCCCGACCCCTCCTGGGGATAAGCCTGCAACCCGGGCATGCGCCCCGAGTGGGCATCAAGCCAACAGCCTCCCAGTGCCCCGCATGTTGCCGAGCTGGCCGAGCTGCATGGACCTATGAAGATAGGCACAGCGGTCAGAACTGCTCACCAAGAGCCTCCACCAAGGAGAACCACTGGACACCTGTCAAACAGCACTTCTGCTTGAATACATTTCAAGAAAGTGGTCAAATATTCATATTCTCACTTATGTAGCTGTTACAAAATGAAGCGCTTGCCAGCAGATGCCACTGAAAGAAAAGCCTAACAGATCTCTGTGTTGCAATGCAGCTTTCTCTCACACACGCCGACGGTGTGTGCTGGCCCCTTCGGGGTCTCCTGCTGACTGAGAAAGGGGGCCCTGCGACCCTTTGAGGCCTGCCTCCTCTGTGTCATCATTACCCTGAGAATGTGGCATGTTGTCAGCGCTTCTTAAAAAATATATTCTTATTGATTTGAGGGAAGAAAGGAGAGGGAGAGAAAGAGAGAGAGAAACAGAGAGAGAGAGAAAGAGAGAGAGAGAGAGAGAGAGATCCATGATGAGAGAAAATCATGAATCGGCTGCCTCCTGCACACCCCACACTGGGGACTGAGCCCACAACCCGGGCCTGTGCCCTTGACCTGAAATTGAACTGTGACTTCCAGGTTCATAGGTCAATGCTCAACCCCAGAGCCACGCAGGTCTCTGTCCATCACCGGACAGGGCAGCCACGGGCGCTGCACACCTAGGAGCCGCGACTCGGTGTTTATGACGACGCTGTAAATAGAAGAGGAGCTATGTGGTTGCCATGACAATTTTTACAGTCTTTGGTGCCTTTGGAGGACTTTCTCATCTTTGACGCCAAGAACAGCTAATGTGCCTGAACTCCGTGACCCCATTGCCCGCATTCCCGGGGCCGGAGGTCACCCTGGCGCGGGAGCCGCGGCGGTCCCTGCGGAGCACAGAGCTCTGGGCCCGGCTCAGGGCTGCCCCTGACCTGCTCCCAGGTCCCAGAGCCGGCGTCCTGCACCGCAGGGGTCTTTTCGGAAGCTGCTTCCGAATCCCAAGGCATGTGCCCGCTACAGCGATGCCCAGGCTGGTGTCCTGGTTCCCGGGGTGCCAGCGTCCTGGGCCCCGTGGCCGCTTCCCCGCGGGGTGCTCCTGGTCCCCTCCTTTCCCGGGAGGAGGGTGCTGTGGACACGATCAGGAACGGGGGGAGGGACAGGGCACTGTTGTTGAAGCAGCTTCTGGCCACGTCCATAACGTCACCCAGCCTCGGAGCTGCAGGTCCATGCCGGGGGAAGGTGACAGGCCGAGGGTCTGGGCAGCCAGGCTGCCACGTGCAGGGTCACTCCGGTACTCGGGGCTCCCTGGTCCCACCGATGTCTTCCTCTCCCCCCACCCCCAGGGTGAGCTGAGTTTTCCCAGTAGAGGAGGCAGCAAGAAGGACATACATGCGGAGCCACATGGCGGGAGGAGGTGTGTGTGTGTGTGTGTGTGTGTGTGTGTGTGTGTGTGTGTGTGAGAGAGAGAGAGACATGAGTACATGCCGACTTAGTCCAGATCCCTCTCATCCATGTTCTTGGCCACTTCATACCGACTGCTCAGTTACTCTGTAGACGGCTGACTGCGAACGGCTGGCTTTGGGAAGTCCACAGACACAGGGGCCACAGAGCACCGGGAAACAGCAACCACTCCGAATCCGCTCCAGAACGACATTAATTCTTTCAGCTATCAGTCCTACCAGTCGGCTCAGCCACGAAGCCCTTCTATGCCCTTTTACTCTCCCCGCTCGCCACGCACAGACGTCTCTCTCCGCTTTCTTGCAGGAGAGACCGGCGCTGGATCCCGCCCAGGGCAACCAGACAGCCATTTCAACGGGAACAAGTGACCCTTGGAACAGACTGGGCCCAGCGGCCTGGCCAGACAGCGGGAGGGAGGAGTCACTGGGAAGGGCCCAGCATGTTCTTGTAAAATGTCACTGGAAGCAAAAGGACAATGGGAAGTTCAGGACAAATAAAGGAACTGAGAAGTATTAACCCATGTGCACAGGGGGTTCCGGGAAAGACACAGCTGGAGCCTGTGGCTGTCGCCCTCACACAGACACGCTGCTCACCCCAGAGCGCTCCGCCCCGTGAGGGCAGAAAATGCCCCTTCATCACACAGCATCCGCCTCTGAGCCTCACGCTCCTTACGCTCAAGAAGCGTTCCTTCTCTCCTTCTCTCCGTGGAGGCAGAGCCCCTTCGTCTACGATTCCCTTAGGGCCGTGGTCGGCAGACTCATTAGTCACCAGAGCCAAATATCCACAGTAAAACGATTGAAATTTCTTTGGAGAGCTACATTTTTTAAACTTAATCTTCTTCTAAGGCCACTTCTTCAAAATATAGACCCGCCAGGCCGAGGTGTGTTGTGGAAGAGCCGCACTCAAGGGGCCAAAGAGCCGCATGTGGCTGGAGACTGTGGTTTGCCAACCACAGGCTTAGAGTGTGCTGAGATCCTCACTTAGCAAATGATTGCTGTGGTCAGATCCGAGGACACCCTGGGATGGGCCCTCAGAGTGGACCGAGCAGTGGTCCTCAGCATCCAGTGGGGACACATGCAGCGGGAGGGTTTGCAGCCCATCACAGGCAAGGAGCCCGGGAGGGCGCCCTGCAGCCTTCGCTGGCCGCTGATGGATGGAGTGTTTGCTTGGCACCAAAGTGTGTTCCAGCATGTCAAGGCCATCTTTCTCTCAAGATTTTTGGATAATAAATAGAAAGGTTTAAAAAAAAAAAGACATTAAAATATTTTTTAAAGATGTTTACAAGACAGTATTTTATGGACTTTTGCAAAACACATGACTAAGTTGATAGTGTGAGGAGATAACTATGGCTTCCAGCCAGCTTCCCTTTAAAAGAAGCCTTCGCGCATGGTCCCTGGTGCCTACAGAGAGAGCTGTGTGCAGACGGGACAGGCATGGCCAGTGAGTACTGAGTGTGCATCGGAGCGAATGCCCACAGTCTGGCTAAGGGGAACACGGTAAGTTCCTGCAAATTTCCAGTGGCTCAGTTATGGTGGTAACAGACACAAACCCCAACGCTAGTGACAGAGGAACAGGACATTCAGCTCTTTCACTTTATCCTGGAAGGGCAGAGACGTTTGGAATGAGCCTTGAGGCCATCTTCTGCATGTCATGTGACTATGAGCTTGAAGGAGCGTGTCTTAGAATCCATGCACTAGAATGAAGAGAAACGAACCTAGGGAAAGGCGATGTCGTCTGCCGCTTGAGTAACCTCCATATTTCATAAACCTTCGCTTGAGAGCGAGGGAACAGAACACCTCACATTCTGCCAGGAGGAGGTCTGGCTGGAGTAAAAGAATCTCATTTAGATGAAATCCAAAAATGCTTCCAGGGTGGGATTGCTGGGGGTGGGTTACGTTTGGACCTTCACAGCGTAAGACGGGACCCGTGCATAAGAAGGAAGGCTGGTGTCAGGCTTAAGGGGCAGGACGAAGGAGTCTGGCGGAAGTTACCTATGAAAGAGAGAGCATTGAAGTCGGGCCCTTTCACTTGAGACACAAGGGCCAGAGGACAGTGCAGGGCAGGGCTAACGTAGGGTTACAGAGGTTGGCCTGGAAAATAACCCAATCTGCATGTGTATATAAAAACCTACTATGCAAATTGTCCCCTCGGGAGTTTGACCGGGAGACCAGGAGTTGGCTCACTCGCTATGACATGTGCTGACCACCAGAGGGTTGTGCGGAACAAAGAAAGGCCCTGGCAGGCAGCTGGCAGCTGGGGAAGGAAGGCCCCAGCCAGCAGCCAGAAGGCCCTGATCGGCCCTGATCACCGCCAGGCAAAGGGACTCTACCCCTGCATGAATTTTGTGCACCGGGCCTCTAGTCCTTAATAATGACACGAGAATGAACTCTGTGTCTCAAGTACTCCCAATTGTAACACCCACCCTGCATCATCCTTGCCCATCTCCACAGCGTGTTTGTTAGAGGCTTGGAAAGGGTGTACGTTAGGTGGAGTCTGAGATTTAGTTGTCAAAGTTGAGTCCAAGATTCTTCAAGTAATTTAGCAGAGGCTGAAACCCAAAATCACGAATAAATATTGAATTTGGAAGTATATTTGGAAACACTGGGACAGAACAATATTAACTGCCAGTCTGTTCATGGTTATGTGAAGAAACATCTAAATGGGTAGAAAAAGTCAGTATTTAGAAATGTAACAACACAAAATCTATCAGAAATTCTATCTGAACATGAATTACAGTAATATGACTTAGACTTAAGAAAAAATGAAAATAAAAATGAAAAAATACAAGAAACAAGAAGAGATGGAGACCATGACGGTCACTGGCTGTCTGAAGATGCTTCCACTGGACACCCAGCATGAGACACAGCGTAAAGCAGGCACATATAACTATCCCCAGGGGAGTTTGGGGTGCACAGAGCACCTTAGTACATATTGGTTTTCATTTATTCATTTGTTTGCTTTACTTTTCCTCTCTGACAATAAGCTAACTGAAAGTAGGGGCCATGTCATCTCCAATTTAACAATGTCTGTTAGCAAAACTACTAGACATTTTCTTACCCACATAAGAATCTTGTCCACACGGAGTGAGGAATACGTGAATTTTATGGCTTGATGACTATTCACTGGTGTGCAAAGGCAGTGTCGGTGAGTCCTGTGTGTCTTTCAAATACTTAACATTGTGCTTTGATAGGTTCAAAGCTTCTTCATAATATGCCGTTATCTTCAGCTCAAATTCTGTTATTTTTAAGACTATCAGCCAAACCACGCTTGGCATTATTACTAGGCTAAAAAGACTCTTATTTTTGAAAATGTATTTTTTTCACAGTACACTTATTTGCACCAGATGCTTCTGGTAAAAGGAACCAAACTCCTGGGGAGTCAGATGGGATCAGGCAGTTTAGGGTAAGGGCTGCAGGGAGGGAAGGTGGTAGATAAAGAGGGAATGAGCCAGATGGTCAGGATGTGAGCAGGGTAGATGGTCAGGATGTGAACAAGGTAGATGGTAAGGATGTGAGCAAGGTAGATGGTCAGGATGTGAGCAGGGTAGATGGTCAGGATGTGAGCTGGCCTTCCTTCGGAACCCAAGAGTGGGAACTAAGAGGGCGAAGAAGGCGAAAGGAGATTGGCTGCCGTTATTTTTGAAAGAGCCAATAGAAGGCAAGAGCAGGAAATATAAACCCCTAGACCATTGGGTGTTGGTGGCAACCCATTTTGGGACCCCTCTTGTGTGCTGAGAGCTTTGTTACTTTGGCTGTAATAAACCTCCCTTCCCTTTGCTTACTCCTCGTTGTCCATGAATTCATTTGTCCACTTCTCAATAGACAACAAACCCAGCAGCTCAGAGCCCTGGATGATTCTGTTGTTGAAGGAAAGGAAGTCAGCTTCCTCCTGGACACTGGAGCCACCTGTTCTGAGAGAGGCGTCTCGGGAAACCTGTAACTTGCCAATTCTCCCAGCCTCTCTGCAGGAACTGGGGTGATTCCTCTTCTCATCTGCCTTCCTGGCCATGCCAGAGAGTCTGACCGCCCTTCTGGGGTGAGATATATTAGCTCAATTGGGTGCTACAGTACATATGGCTCCAGAGCAGGCGTTATGCCTGCCCCTGATTGAAATTGAGATCAACCGGGAAGTATGGGCTACACAAGGAAAGGTGGGACGGTCCACGGAGCCACTACTGTCCGAATGCATCTCAAGGACCCAACCTCCTCTCCCCACCGGAAGCAGCACCCCTAAAGCCTGAGGCTAGAAAAGGCTTACACGTAATTCCACCCACACGTCACTGAAAGGGGGCGGGGACGGCCCCAGGAGTACTGACCCAAGCCCGGGGTCCTGCCCAACAGCCTGTGAGACGTCTGGGTGAAGAACGGACATCGTGGCCAGGGCCGGCCCGCCTGTGTGTGGGCGGTGGCTACTGTGGTGTCGCTGGTTTCAGGGGTCACCAAGGTGACCGTAGGAAAGGACCAGATGGCACTTAGTCGTCATGACATCACTGTCCTCCACAGGAAGCTGATGGCTTTCAGAGAGCCATCTTCTCAGATATCAGCACAGTTGTTAGGGGACACTACTCATAGGGTTAGGGTTGGGGTTAGGGTTAGGGTTGGGGTTAGGGTTAAGGTTAAGGTTAGGGCTAGTGTTGGGGCTATAGGTTAGGGTTAGGGCTATGGCTAGGGTTAGGGCTAGTGCAGTGGTCAGCAAACTCATTAGTCAACAGAGCCAAATATCAACATTACAACTGAAATTTCTTTTGAGAGGCAATTAAAAAAAAAAAAATATATATATATACATATATATATTATTGATTTTTTACAGAGAGAAAGGGAGAGGGATAGAGAGCTAGAAACATCGATGAGAGAGAAACATTGACCAGCTGCCTCCTGCACACCCCCTACCAGGGATGTGCCCACAACCAAGGTACATGCCCTTGACTGGAATCAAAACTGGGACCTTTCAGTCTGCAAACTGACACTCTATCCACTGAAGGAAATCTGTTTCAGCTGAGAGCCTTTTTTTTTTTTTTTTTTTTTTTTTTTTTTTTTTTTTTTTACAGAGAGGAAGGGAGAAGGATAGAGAGCTAAAACCATCAATGAGAGAGAAACATTGACCAGCTGCCTCCTGCATACCCCCTACCTGGTATGTGCCTGCAACCAAGGTACATGCCCTTGACTGGAATCGAACCTGGAGCCTTTCAATCCACAGGCTGATGTTCTATCCACTGAGCCAAACCTGTTTCAGCTGAGAGCAATTTTTTTTTTGAGAGAGAGAGCTAGAAACATCGACCAGCTGCCTCCTGCACACCCCCTACCGGGGATGTGCCCGCAACCAATGTACATGCCCTTGACCGAAATTGAACATGGGACCTTTCAGTCCACAGGCTGATGCTCTATCCACTGAGCCAAACTTGTTTCAGCTGAGAGCCAAATTTTTAACTTCTTCTAACGTCCCTTCTTCAAAATAGACACACCTGCCCTAACAGGTTTGGCTCAGTGGACAGAGCATCAGCCTGTGGACTCAAGGGTCCCAGGTCTGATTCCAGTCAAGTGCATGTACCTTCATTGCAGGCACATCCCCAGTAGGGGGCGTGCAGGAGGCAGCTGATGGAAGTTTCTCTCTCATTGATGTTTAACTCTCTATCCCTTTCCCTTCCACTCTGAGGGGGGAAAAAAATCAGTAAAATATATTTAAAAGAAAAACAAACTAGCCCAGGCCGTGGTATTTTGTCTGAAGAGCCACACTGAAGGGGCCAAAAAGCTCATGTGGCTGGTGAGCAGGGAGTTTGCTGACCACTGGGCTAGGGTTAGGGCTATGGCTAGGTTTAGGGTTAGGGCTAGGGTTTCGGGTAGGGACTGGGTTAGGGTTAGATTTAGGAGTTAGTAATTGGGATAAGGTGTTAGAGATTAAGGTTTTAGTTAGAAATGATGATTAGGGTTAGGTTTCAGGTTAGAGATTAGTGTTAGGGTTAGTTTTATTGTCACTATTAGGGTTAGGAATTAGTGTTAGAATTAGGCCTTGTAATTAGGGTTAGGGTCAGGGTTAGGAGTTAGGGTTAGTGTCAGAAATTACATTTGGGTTAGTGTTAGGGCTAGGGTTAGGAATTAGGTTAGGGTTAGGATAGTGTTAGGAATTCGGGTTAGGGTTAGGTTTTGGGTTAGGGGTTAAGGTTAGGATTCCGGTTATAGTCCAAATAAAAACTTGCCCCTCGCCAAAACCGGTGTGGCTCAGTGGATAGAGTGTCGGCCTGAGGACTGAAAGGTCCCAGGTTCGATTCCGGTCAAGGACATGTACCTTGGTTGCGGGCACATCCCCAGTGGGGAAGGGGGTGTGCAGGAGGCAGCTGGTCGATGTTTCTCTCTCATCGATATTTCTAGCTCTCTCTCCCTCTCCCTTCCTCTCTGTAAAAAATCAATAAAATATATTTTTTAAAAAAGAAAGAACAACTTGCCCCTTTTTACCCAGCCATGTTCCTTCCTGAAGGAAAAGAAATGACGCATCCTCACAGGTGTTCCTGCAAACCTGATGCCAGAGAAGGTTTATGGGGAATCCCTTAGGATGTCCTGATATGACAAAGCTGCTCAGGAAGGGTGCTCCTCCTGAGAACCGGGGTGCGCAGGCCTGGCTATGCCATGGTCGCTGCTCTGCAGCCGCTCTCCTCCCGCTGGCCCCCTCGCCCAGTCAGCTGAGCTGATCTCCCGGGAGCACGCGGGAGCTTGGGGAGGGAGGGAGGGAGAGGGAATGTACGCACTGACTCTCAATGTGCTTCCTTAGTGCTCCGGGCCCATGAGGCCATCGGGAAGGAAAGAAACTTTTTTTCTTTTTAAAAAAATATATTTTCATTTGTCAGAGAGGGAGACGCAGAGATAGAAACATCAGTGATGAGAGAGAATCATGGATCGGCTGCCTCCTGATGCCCCACACTGGGGAAGGAGCCCACAGCCTGGGCCTGGCCCTGACCGGGAGCTGAACCGTGACCTCCTGCTTCATAAGTGGGTGCTCACCCATGCGCCACCCCGGCCAGGAGGGAAGGACATTTCTGTTAAACACCAGAAGGAGATGGATGGGCTTCTGTCCTCAGTTCACCGCCCCTCAGAGGGGGCCGTACACACAGCCAAGGCCACAAGAGGAGCTGATGAGGCCACGAAGGAAACAGCCCCGGACCTGGCCGCCGAGGAGCAGCCGGAGCGGGACTCTAAGTCCTTGGGTTCCCTAGCCCGCCGGCCGGCAAGCCCATTCGCCAGCGGAGCGGCCACCCGGACTCGCGAGCTGCAGTTTGCTGACCGCTGCCTCAGCCTGCGTAGACTTGGGCCGTTGTGTGGCCCTTGGTTACCTCTCGGCAGAACAAGGAGGCCCCGTCAGTAATTCCGGCCTCGTGGAGACAGACATAGGACATTTTATGAACAAGCAGCAGGGCTGTGTAAGTGCGGTAAGTGCAGCCAGCAGGCCCAGACATCGGTGGTCTCTCCCGCCGGCTGCCCGCACACCTGCCCTCCTGCCCCCCGGCCCCGGGCTCTGAGGTGCTCCTGATTGTGGCTGCATTGGTAACAGCTTGGCCAAACCTGAGCTTCCTCGCCTAGATTACAGGTGGTTATGGAAATGGAACCCCACATGGGTGACCTGGCTTCCTGCGGCTTGTGGAAAGCCCATTAGGACCCCGCCTGCCGCTGAGAGCTTCGCGAGCTTTCACTGCGGTAAACTTCCTTCCTTTCCATTTGCCCGTGAATTCATTTACCCACTTTTTGAGACAAAGAACCCAAACCAAAGCAACAGCTCAGACTCGAGTCTCACTGTGCCCTCTCACCAGCAGGACCAAATCCTTTGCTTTTACAACTGAATAAATATATGTAATAAATATACATAATAAATATAATAAATAGCTCATACCGCGAGAAATATGTGGGATCTAAGAAATGAAGTTAAACCCTTTCTCTCTCTGCCTGTCTCTCTTGTCTCCAACCCATGACCAGAAAAATCCGGCATGAAATTAACTTCAAAATGTGTCTTAATTAGGGATTATTAATGCTCAAGTTATACGGTTTAATTAAAATCATTTATTCTCAGTAAAATCAAACATATCATTGAGTTTACATAGAAATACATTTTTCAACTGGATCTTCATAAAAATGCACTGGTGAAGCAAATTTTCATAATTAATGACCAATTGTGGGCTATTTAATCATGCCAGTAGCAGAATTGATTACCTGATTACCATTAAAAATTGGCAATGTATCTTAAATGTGCAAATACCATCGTAAGTATTTTATTACGTTACCATTGATAATAAATGGCCGCTAAATATATACCTATTACATAAAGCTTTTTAAAGTACAATAAAAATACAAATTCTATCTGGTAAAAAAAAAAAAAAAAGCCATTAATATGGCTTCTAAATGTCCTCATTTTATAAATTCCAAAATATTATATGACAAACAAAAATTATTAAGACTTTTCTTTATGAAACACATACTACCTTCTACTTAAGGTACAACCTAACAGAGACCATAAAACAACCAAGAAGGCTTACAGACATCATAGAAATTTACGGAGATACATACAAATAGAATACTGCATAAGCTATTCAGTTTCGTTTCCTAGTGAACATGTACCTTTAGCACTTGAAGAAAATTTCCAAGAGAGGAAAAGGAGACTCTGCTTTGGAGCTCCACCAGCAATGTAACCTCATTCACTGTTCTTATGTGTGATGGCCCACACGGTACGTTTTGACCGTAAGTTTTGGTTGCACTGAGTAACAGTTATTATTCAAGTCAGAGACCAACTGAGCAGCAACTTGATTTTTTGTGAAGAAGAAAAATGAGATTCTAACGTCAACAACAAAATATCTGCTAAGTAATACTGATGATCCATGAAGCCTGGTTTCTATAGATTTTACAGGATCAAAAACTAATGAGCCATCACAATGTTTTGAGACAAAAATATATTTGGTAAAATAAATACAAGTAACAGTGCAGCTATAGAGGGCAAACATGTCAAATGCTGTTTCAGAAAACAGGAGGTCGGAGGATGACTACATGTTTGGCAACATAACTTGACTCGTTAGAACGTAAAGTGTTTGCTGAAAAGGAAATTTAAAATTTCCCCACAATATTCACTCATGAAATAAAGTATGTAGAGTATAACGGACAATCATGGCTAACGTTATCACCTTGCATTTACTAATACTCTAAGCACATTTGGTTTAATTATTACAGGCATTTATAGTTCTGTTATTCCACCGACCAAAAGTGTCCTGGTGGCGTGATATTCAGAGTTTATGTTTTGTCAAAGATAGGAAAAACACTCATACATAAAATGACATCGGGTAACATGGTTATTAGTTTGAATAGTGTTCAGTTTGGCGTTGGTGTATCTCGTTAGGACTTTCGAAGGTTCCATGAAAGTATGGCTTTTGGGGAATCAGCACTCAACTAGCAGCCAGGAGTCCGAGCACAGATTTCCAGGTGCGGACGCGTGGAGCTCAAGCCCAAGAGAGAGATTTGGATCGCTGGTCCTCTGACTATAAACCCTTTTACAACAGAAACGGAAAGGACTATAAAAGAAGACTTTACAGTGAGTTGTTTGTTTAAAATCAAAGGTTACAGATCAATGGTGGAGGCATGAGGAAATTTTACTAAGATGATTTTCAGAATGCGAAGATATTAAAATAGATATTGGCACACAGATAAGACCCATCATAGAGGAATCACGGGCGTCTGTGCAGAGCAAACAAATTTAACACGATCCAGGCACCCTTGTCTTGACATCAGCACTTGCTGTCTACGGGGTCCGTGCAGAATACTGTGCCTTCCAGCGTCAGTCCCATTTTGAACCCCTCCTGTAAAACAGGGAAACATCATTGAAGTAGAAAAGCACAGAGCAGTGAATAAACAAACAAGTAAAAGCAGCAGATCAACGAGACTATGAACGAAAGCTGAAATCTTCAGGCTGTGAGCAACAAAGAAATACTTCAATGTCAAAATGGTGGCTTGTCAGATTTCCACGTAGGTGTCACAGAGGGTGACGCCCACTAGCAGAACAAACGTTCTTTCCTGAGTCCCCGTTAAACTAATCTAATGACTATGTCACATCCGATTATGTTTTAATATGATTTAACTGTTTCCGGTATTTTACTATTTTCTAAAATGTACTGAATTACTTTTCACAGATTTCACACTTTTACTTGTTTCCTCCTCAGAACAGACTGCGTTAACTTGGTGAAGAAAATAGCAAAGCACCCGCCAAAGCCATGCGGGGACTGACCCTGTCCGCCGTGACTTAGCGCTTGCTTTGTCACAGGCACTAGTGCTGATTATGAGTAAGAAAATCCTATCAAACCAAGAGGGAGTATGCAAATTGACCGTCACGCCATCACAAAGATGGCGGCGCCCACAGTGGAGGTGGGGAGATGGGGGTTTCCATAACACAAGATGGCTGCGCCCACAGGGGAGGCTGATTCTCCTATCGAGCCTTAATGAGCAATCAGCAGGGACCTGAGGCTGTGCCCCACCCCCCCGTCTCCCTGCCCAGTGGGCTTGACGGGGGACCTCAGGCTGCTCCCACCGCCACAGGCCAGGAGACCTCAGGCCACACCCCCTACCCCAGCACCGGGAGACCCGAGGCTGCACCCCCTCCTGGCTCTGGGCCAGGGCCCCAGAAGCTGTACCCCCAGCCCAGCGGGGCTTGACAGGGGACCTCAAGGTGTGCCCCCTGCCAGGTGGGGGTTGTCAGAGGATCTCAGGCCACATCCCCCACCCAGTGGGGCGTGATGGGGGACCTCAAGGTGCGCCCCCTACCCCAGCGCCAGGCCAGGGACTTGAGGCTGCACCCCCACCGGGGGGGCTGGACAAGGGTGGGGCCAGCAGGGTGTGGATCTTGCCCAGTGGGGGTGGGGCCGGCTGGGTCTGGGTCTTGCACAATTCTGAAGCCCCGCAGGTGGGCGGGGATTGACTGTGGGTCCCGTGGAGCACCCCAGGGGAGGAGGATTTTCATATACATTTTTCTGATTCTCTTTAGTCTATGACACTTCTATTATATGTGTATACATTCGTATACATTATGGACACTTGAAGTTCTTTTGTAACAGACTATATATTTATATAAAATACTAGAAGCCCGGTGTACGAAATTTGTGTACTGGGGGGGTGGGGGATCTCTCGGCCCAGCCTGCACCCTCTCCAATCTGGGACCCCTTGGGGGTTTAACCAGCAGTTGGACATCCTTCTCAAAATACCGCTCATCTGCCCACGAGCCTGATCACCCCCTAACCACTTCCCTGCCAATCTGATCGACATCTAATTGCTCTCCTGCTAGTCTGACCGCCCCCAACTGCCTTCCCCTGTGGGCCCTGTGACCACCAATTACCCTCCCTTGCCAGCCCAGTCGACCCAAACTTCCTACTTGCCCACCTGTTCACCCCCAACTGCCCTCCCCTGCAGGTCTGGTTTCCCTCAACTGCCCTCCCCTGCAGGTCCAGTTGCCCCTACCTGCTTTCCCCTACAGGCCTGGTCCCTCTCAATTGCCCTCTCCTGCATGCCTGGTTGCCCTTAACTACCCTCCCCTGCATGCCTGGTCTCCCTCCCAAAACCCTCCTCTCTGGCCCCGTTACCCCCAACTGCCCTCCCCTGCTGGCCCAGTTGCCCCCAACTGCCCAGTCCTGCCAGCCTTGTGGCCCCTAATTGCCCTCCCCTGTAGGCCTGGTCCCCCCCAATTGCCCTCCCCTACAGGCCTGACCCCCCCCCTCCCAATTGCCCTCCCCTGCAGGCCTGGTCACCCCTAACTGCCCTCCCTGCAGGCCTGGTCACCCCCAACTACCCTCCCCTGCTTTCCCGGTTGCGCCCAACTGCCCAGCCCTGCCAGCCTGGTGGTCCCTAACTACCCTCCCCTGCAGGTCTGGTCACCCTCAACTATCCTTCCCCGAATGCCTGGTCACCCTCCCAAAACCCTCCACTGCAGGTCTGGTTGCCCTCAACTGCCCTCCCTTGCAGGCCCAGTCACCCCCAATTACCCTCCCCTGCAGGTCCAGTCGACCCCAACTTCTTACCCTGCCAGTCTGTTCACCCCTAACAGCCCTACCGTACATTTCCGGTCACTACCAACTGCCCTCCCCTGCAGGCCTGGTGCCCCCCAATTGCCCTCCCCTGCAGGCTTGATCACCCCTAACTGCCCTCCCCTGCTGGCCTGGTCACCCCTAACAACCCTCCCCTGCAGGCCTGGTCACCCCTAACAGCCCTCCCCTGCAGGCCTGGTCCCCCCCAATTGCCCTTCCCTGCTGGCCTGGTTACCCCTAACTGCCCTCCTGTGCAGGCCTGGTCCCTCCCAATTGCCCTCCCCTGCTGGCCTGGTTGCCCTTAACTACCCTCCTCTGAAGGCCTGGTCTCCCCCACAAAACCCTCCCCTGAAGGCCTGGTCACCCCCAATTGCCCTCCCCTGTAGGTCTGGTCGCTCCCAACTACCCTCCCCTGCCAGCCATCTTGTGGCGGCCATTATGTGTGACAATATGAGGGTCAATTTGCATATTACCTCTTTATTATATAGGATGCCCTCATAAAAATTTCTCTCCAAATAAAAATTTTGATAAATATTCATATTTCAAACATTTAAACCTGTTTACTGCTTACAAAGTATATTTGAATATTTGCTCTGTCTTCTGTACATTGAACCTCCAAGTTATTAACTAGTCAATTTAACACCACTCAATGCATAATTCTTTCACCATTCATTGACTTAGCGGGGATTAAGTCATTATAACTTACAAGGTGTGCTTCTGGGCTGACCATACTATTTTACTGATTTCCCTATTGTTGTCATGTACCAGAAGTTTAAATTATGTCAAATGAAAAACCTAAATTATTGATTTCAAATAAATATCTAACTTTCTAGCAATTTATAATGAAATATGACTTAACGCTTTTTATTAAATTGTACATGTATGAGACGTTTCTGTGACTTTCTCTGTCAATAAAAAAGGAAACCCAATTATTCTAATATGCTTATTAACTCAATATGATGGCTTATGCTGCCCATTATACTGTATAAATGTTTACAATCTATGCAAAGATAAAAATAGTAGCTAAATGGGCATTAGATTAAGCTAACAAAATAAATAATAGAATCATCATAGACTTTAGATAAAAATATTTACTTTAATTGAAATGACCTTGCAAGTTATTCCTGGACTCAAAGACATAGGCAAGCAATGATATGGACAATACAGTAGTGACTACCTCATTGAGAAAAATACTTTACAATATGGGTTATAAGATTCCTTTAAAACACAATTAATAATCAGATACATCCATATGAAATTGTTGTTTGAATATTTCTTAAATAAAGCATGCAAGTGTTATATTGTTAGCTTTAAAAAAATGGCAAGCTGTTTAAAATTATTATGAAAATAATATACCAACCATCTCTGGCGCTACCCACCATGAAAGCAGAAAGGAATGAACAAGAGATTAAGAAAATGTTAGACATGGCAAAAACGGAAGTAACAGCAAAAACACCACAGTCGAGCATTCTTTGATTAACACCTCATGCAAATATTCCAGTACAGTGTTTCTCAACGTTGAGTGCCTACAGAGATTGAAAGTTGTAGGCTTATCTTAAAAAATGTACAGAGCAATTTTCAACTTTGTCAAAATCTAAAAAGCATTCATAAAAGAGTACTCTTTACGGTTTGTATAAACTTGAGAACAAATACTCTCACATCAGTGCCCTTACGTGTATCTGTCCTCACGGAAGCATAGCCATGGGTTCCACAGGACAGAAATAAAGCGTTCCTAGCAAATTATCATGCTGCTTGCGTGAAAATCTCACAGTATTTGGAATATAGCTAAGAGGTGGCGACACTAAGACAGACAGAAGTTGGATATTGGTGACTTTAGTTTCCCCTAACTAACATTATCTGTCCTGTCACATCAAAGTTCTTAACTGGAATTTTATTAGGTATTGTTTTTTTTTAATTTAATTATGATTTTTGAACTAATATTTGTCTGAGAGCTTCAAGGATATGTCTTTGATAAAAACTACCTTCACCAAAATGTAAAGAGAAATGGAACAGAAGCATTTAGTGTTTATAAGGACATGGGCTAATCATAGCCCATTCTACAGAGCTCTTAGCATCAGTGTCTTCAAACTTCCAGGACAATTCAAAACTGGGAAATAAAAGGGAGAGAGAGAACGAGAACCCAAGGGAACTGCAATCCTAAAAAGCTTGTGCGGGTTTCTGCTTTTTCACTGAGAGCCCAGAGTCATGGACGGCCCCACAATGCTTCTTTCAAGAGACTGGTGCTAGCCTTACAAAGATTTTCCTTCATCTACCCATTCACGGTCTTGAAATTCATAATTGTTAAGACCGAGATAGAATCTTATAAATCTAATGTAATGACCTTTTAATTCTTGGATTTCAAAATAATGAGCCATTAGAATCCAGGCAGTTTTGCATGAACCATTTTATCGCCGTTGGAATTTGCACCGTTAAGATCCAAACCAAACCTCGTCCTGAGCATGTGCAGGAGTGTTTATGGGACTAAATGCACATTATGTCTTAACGTAGTTACTTTAAGTAAGTTTTTATAGTGATAATAACTCCAGGAAAGGATGGTGTGGGTACACAGAATCACATATTAAAGAGGAAAACCCACTCAGGGCCAACCTGTTGGCTGGTCTATAGAATCACATGTTAGTGACAGACAGCAGGCGGGGCCAGTCGCTGCATAGTCACCTGCATTTCATCCAACTTGGACTGAATGTCTGGAGGGAAGTCTCCCGACGCACAGCTGAACGGGTCGAAGGGCTCCGCTCCAAACAGGTCTCGTTCTAGACGGAAGACAGGACGTGGTGTAAGAACAAGCGGCAGACAGACTGCGGGAAGGAACCCCACATGACAATGAGCCAGCCCCCTCCATGTGGGGCATTCCCCAGCTCAGGCTTGTTAACACCAACCAGGACGCTCAGATCTCCTTTAGGCTTGTCTTTAACTGGGGCCTCCTGATATCAAACCCACCAGATACCGGGTAATTAATGCTTCACATGTTATTAACAGGAATGTGCTCCTCACCGAGACGCCCCTTCCCATCTGCTGACCCAGGCGGGCAGCAGAGCGCAGAACTGAGGCGCCAGGGGCAGTTTTACGCAGCCCCCGTAGGAGTCTCGGGAAATGTCTGAGGGACATCCTCTCACATGGTGTGACCTCATGTCACCTTCCTAGCAAGCCCTGGGTCCCAGGATCATCCCAGCGCCAACGCTCTCTGTACATACTTTTTCTTAGTCACAAAGGAAGTGTCACGTTAAAATCGATGGCCGAGATTGATAAGGCTGTAGCCTATTAAAAAGAAATTTTTTAATGGCTATGAAATGTCGTTCCTCTGAATCAATTCCAATAAGACCCGGGCAGACTATGAAGGAGTGTGGAGGTACAGACAGGCCTGGGAATGTGTAATGGAGTGAGACTTGCGTGTCCAGGAACCTGTCACCACACTCTGAAGCCAACACTGTGTAAGGAACATGGCCTCGGCTGCCTGTCCTCCACCTCGCCCCTCCTTCCCTCCCGCTGTGCCTGCTTCTCCAGGTGTAACTTCTGGGCGGGGGGCAGATTCACACAGGAAATGAGGTAACCAATGATGCTTGGCAAGGATGGGATACACGTCAGAGGGGCACATCATTTATCCCCAAATAAAGAGGAGGGAGACTCCACGAGTCACAAAGCAGCGGCCAGGTATACTGGTTTGTTTGGAACTTACTGGTCTCGGCGGCTCTGCCAGGCACCGGGGGCGGCTGCGTGCCATTGGGCGTGGGCACCGGGGGCGGCGGGGAGGTGGGCGAGAAGGGCACCATGTCGAAGATGTCTGTGGAGGGTGACTGCGGCGACACACTGCCGGCCTGCGGGGAGAGAAGCGGGTCAGGACCGTCATGCATGCAGACACATGACCGTGCTGACTGCTCCATCACTGCACAACACAGGAACGGCACGCTCCGCTGTGTCAAAAATAACTGAACACTGGCGATCTCATACGGTCCCCACAGGTACGCAAAGTGCTCACGAGCAAGAAAGCAGGAGGAACTTTCTGCAGAAATGTCCTCAAAGATGAAGGCAACCCTAGGGACAGTGTTATTCGGGCAGATAGGAAGCAGGCGCTGGCCTTCTGTCTCCACAAGGAACTGCCATTGGTATCAGGGAGCTGGGAACGGGAGAAGCTATGGAACATGATCTCAGGAATGTCTTGCATAAGATTGTAAGCATTAAACAAAATTACCTGAACATAAGTCACAGACCTTCTTACCTATAACCTTGTCAATGCAATTGAGGACAAGTGTCACCTTCTCAAGGTGCATTTTAATTTACATTTATAACCACAGGGACAGCAGCTCTCAGACACACTGCAGTGTCCTTTCTGCTGAGCAAGAGTTCAACACGTTTGCCGAAACCGGTTTGGCTCAGTGGTAGAGCGTCGGTCTGCAGACTGAAGGGTCCCGGGTTCGATTCCAGTCAGGGGCATGTACATTGGTTGTGGGGACATCCCCGGTAGGGGGTGTGCAAGAGGCAGCTGGTCGATGTTTCTCTCTCATCAATGTTTCTAGCTCTCTATCCTTCTCCCTTCCTCTCTGTAAAAAATCAATAGAATATATTGGAGAAAAAAAAAAAGAGTTCAACACATTTTATATAATGAACCGTACCTTGTGATTTAACGATCACCGAACACACCACCACAGCCATTGCTGTCTGGGCCTGTCTGGGCCAGGGCATGATGAAAGAACGAAATAATCACCCCTTTGTCATTCAGGGGAAAACACACACACACACACACACACACACACACACACACACAAATGCACATACATGCACACACACACACACAATCCATAGACAGGAAAGAAAGAACTCCCACATGGGAGAGGGACAGTGAGGAAATTTTCCTTTTCCTTTTCCATACACAGAGAATGCTTCGAGTAGTTCGTATTCACAAGTAAACATGACACTTCGGTAATTAAACATTTTAATGAGCCCCGCCAGTGTGGCTCAGTGGCTGCACATCAACCTGTGAACCAGGAGGTCATGGTCTGATGGGCAAATGACACCCTCAGAATGCCTTTATCTTTCTGAGTCACAGACGACGAAAACCATGAAGACTAACATGGCTGCTTATGTGTAAAGAGTGGCAGGCTTGCCATTAGCATGATTGCTAGTACGTGTGTATGTGCTTTTTAATTTATTGTGTAAAGTGTTACAAATAGTAGCACGTGTCCCTTCCCCCCCTCACTGACCTCCCCCACCTCCCCCACCCCCCGGCGCTTGCCCTCGTCCCCCGCCCCCCGTGTCTGGCGTCTGCTGGCCGTGCTCATATGCGTGCACACAGTCCGGTTGATCTCTGACCCCTCCACCCTCCCTACCTCCCGCTGTAGTGACAGTCTGTTCGCTGCTCCTTTGCCTGTCCTTCAGGCAGGAAATTTGCTGTCATCTCCCCCTTTTCACCGTCCCATTTACTTCAACATAAATACTATCCAAAGTCTTCAGGCAACTGCACCCCTCAGCTCTGCCCCCCTCAGGATCACTGCCCTCCTACCCTCATGCCCGCTCCCCCTGGCGGCCACCTCTCTCCTCTTCCTCGGAATCAACAACTCAGATCTCAGCTGGTCAAAAGCAAAGCAGAACCACCACAGATGGCTCCCTCTGCCCCTGCTTTCCGCTCTCATCCTTCCTCCTCCCTTCACGGCCAGCTCCCCGAGGAAGGCACTGCACCTGCCCCATCTCGTTCTTCCTCCGCCTGCGATGCCTGTCCAGCCAGACTCTGCCGTTTATGCATAAATTCCGCCGACACTGCTCCCCCCAGCGGCACCGATGCCCCCTCTCCGTCTGCTGCCCCGAAGGGTCCCTGCGTCCCGTCCTCTCCTCGTTCTGTGGGTGTGCACCATCCACTCTCCCCTGGAGCTCTCTCATGTCAAGTAACCAGAGGGAGACAACATGGCCGGCCAAGGCCCAGATCACGTTATTCCAGACACACTGCCGTGATGGACTATGACGGTGTGAGGCGTGACGACCATTTGCATATTAGCTCTTTGCTATATAGGATTGGTTTCAGAGAGGAAAGGAGAGGGAGAGAGAGGTGGAAACATCGACGATGAGAGAGAACCATTGATCGGCTGCCTCTTGCACGCCCCCTATTGGGGACAGAGCCTGGAACCCGGGCCTGTGCCCTGACCTGGAATCGAACCGTGACCTCCTGGTTCATAGGTCAATGCTCAGTCACTGAGCCACTCTGGCGGGGTGGAAATCTTAATTTTTAATTAATCTTGGGCTCTTTCATCTCTATCCACATGCCAGTTTGCGTTTCCGACGACAGAGCGTGACGAACCCCGCCAAGCGCTGGCCCGAGGCCTCCCGGCACCAGGAAAGCCCCTCCCGGGAGGTCGGCCCGGCCTCCGGGCACTCACCGGAGAGGTGCACACCCGGGTTATTCGCAGCTGGTTCTCCAGGTCCTGGACTTTGTTCTTAAGCTCCACGTTTTCCGTTTCCAAGTCTTGAATCTAAAAGGCAAACGACGGTTGGACAGACCTTCAGAAATGCATGCCCGGAACAAGCCGGCTCTGACATCACTGCACTGGCGAGTGGGATTCCTGCTACTCAGACTGCAGTGTGCTCTCCTGTCACTGGATAAGGCTCGTGGGACACAGAGTGCTGGCCCCTGGGCAGACGCGTGGCCTGTGGGATGTTGCAGGCGTGGGCACAGGCATGGTGCTACCCCGGTCTGTGCTCCCTGCGGGCCGCGGTCTCGCCCGTGGCCGTGGAGGGTAACGCGGGCCAGGGAGCCGGTCTGCGCGGGAAGCCACTTACCCAGCCTCTGCTGCTGCTGCTGCTCTGATCCCCGCGAGAAGCATGGGAGTGAAGCAGAGTCACATGAGAACACTCCGCTCTTGGGATCCAACAGGAAACGGTTAGCAGCCGCGGGGTGACGGGGGAGGACACGGAGACGGGAGACGGACACGGTGACGGCGTGTGGGGGTGGATGGATGGGTGGATGGATGGATGGCGCTGCTACTCTGTCTGATGGTTTGTGAGGTTCCCTGCGCTCAGTCACACGCCACACGCCACACGCCCCGCTCCGGGTACTCACTCTTTTCTGGAGCCCTGCGATCTGCTTCCTCGTTTCCACGTCCTTGCCTCCAGATTCTAGAAACTTCCTGTATGCCAGGTTAAACGCTTGGCCGATGGTTAGCGTGATCTCCTCTGCCTTCACACACACAAAGCAAAGGAGAGGAGCGTGTAGTGAGCGTGTGTCGGACTGGCCTGTGCATCAAGAAAGACATGCCCACCGGCACCCCCAGAGGGCAGCACTGGGGGCCGAGGAACGGGAGATGAGCCACGTTCTCGCCGCCAAAGGAACAGCCCGATGCCTCCCCACGCACGATGTAAAGAACAATGTGCCGGCATGGCTCATGGCCGACCTATGAGCCAGGAGGTCACGGTGTAATCCCCGGTCAGGCCCACGCCCGGGCTGGAGGCTCCATCCCCAGTGAGGAACGTGCAGGAGGCAGGCGATCCAGGATTCTCTCTCAGCATTGATGTTTCTATCTCTCTCTCCCTCTCCCTTCCTCTCTGAGATCAATAAAAATGGATTTTAAAAAATAAGACAAACAAACATCTATTTATGATAATAAAATGAAGTTGGGTAAAGTCATTAATTGAATGCTTCACAAACATCACATCAATGAAACCATGTAGGCCCCAGAATTTCTCTTTGAATAAGTATTAAATTGTAAATTCAATTTCCTTTATATTTATAGTGATAAGCCAGTGGTCGGCAAACTCATTGGTCCACAGAGCCAAATATCCACAGCACAAAGACTGAAATTTCTTTGGAGAGCCCCATTTGTTAAACTTAAACTTCTTGTAACGCCACTTCTTCAACATAGACTCTCCCAGGCTGTAGTGTTTTGTGGAAGAGCCACACTCAAGGGGCCAGAGAGTCACATGTGGCTAGAAAGCCGAGGTTTGCCGACCACGGGGCCAGGCTATGCAAATTAATACAATTAGAGCAAATGAAACCTGGAGGTAAAAGTAGCAGAAGGAAATGCTGAAGTAACGGTCCTCTTTGAGCTCATTCCGAACGAGATGCTAACGTGAGGCTGGAGGGGAGCTCAGACCTTTGCTTTTCGAAGCCCAGGCTCCATCCACCTGCAGCGGAATCACGTGGCGAACATGCTGCACGTGGGTCCCCCGAGCCCAGCCCGGTCCACGTGGACTTGTTTGTGAAGTGGAAACAGAGCTCTGCTTCCGAGTCCTGAGCACACAACCTGTGAGCCATCGCGGCAGCCCCACGTGTGCTGCCCTCAGAGCACACAACGGTCACGTCCTGTCTTCACAGGGGACAACGCACCGAGGAATTACAGTGACGGAGTCAGTGGCAGACAATGATGATCGGGTAGCAATAAAGTCTATACTGTGAAACCCGGGGATTTGGCAAGCTTATCCTACATAATAAAGGGGTAATATGCAAATTGACCCTCACACCCTCGCACATGATGGCCACCCCCATGTGGTCAAAGATGGCCGCCACAAGATGGCAGGCAGGGGAGGGTAGTTGTGAGCAATCAGGCCAGCAGGGGAGGGCAGTTAGGGGCAACCAAGCATACAGGGGAGGGCAGTTGGGGGCAACCGGGTTGGCAGGGGAGGGCAGTTAGAAGTGACCAGGCCTGCAGGGGAGGGCAGTTGGGGATGACCAGGTCAGCAGGGAAAGGCAGTTGGGGGTGATCAGGCTGGCAGGGGATGGCAGTTGGGGGCAATCGGGTTGGCAGGGGAGTGGTTAGGGGCTATCAGGCAGGCAGGCAGGCGATCAGTTGAGAGCCAGTTATCTAGGATTGTGAGAGGAATGTCCGAGTGGGCCTAAACCAGCAGTCAGACATCCCCCGAGGGGTCCCAGATTGGATGGGGTGCTGGCTGGGCTGAGGGACACCCCCACCCCTCCAGTGCACGAATTTCATACCCTGGGCCTCTAGTGTTTAAATGATCACGTAACCCATCTGCTGGGGATCAAGTAAAGGAAAGCACTTTGACACAAAGCCGTAAGAAGGCTCTTATCCATAATGACCTCTTCTGAGTATTAATATTTCAAGAAGCTTTAATGCCCTGCGTAAGACAAGACAGTGCCCCGATCATCATTGTCTGCCACTGTGCTGCTCGCGGTAAGGGCACCAGGCTGGTCTGTCTCACACGGAGGCGAGCTGCTCCAGCCTCCGCGGGCACAGAGGCACAGCTGCCAGCAATCACGTCAGCGGCGCTGGGAACGTTGCACATAATGCATTCCTCCGGAGGGTCGTCTCCAAACCGCTGGAGCTTCTCAGAACATCCTTGTTGTGCACACAGAGCCTCCCATCTGGGGAAGCATATTTTTTTTCTGATGAAATGTTCTGTCATGCTCAGCGAATTCTCAAAAGATATTTGGGTGCCAATTAGGTTAACACATGCGTTTGCCTTCTTAGAGAGATCTAGAGTGTGGATTTCCCAAACTTCTGACACAGGTGTGCCCCTTCTATAATTTGCTGAGTGCCCCTCGTACTCATGAGAACGTAGAATTGGGCGCAGCTAAGCACGGTGCAGTGCATATCCCCACCAAACTCCAGTGCAACACGTACCCCCACCCAACTCTTCCCGCACCCCTGGGGGTGCGCATACCACACTTTGGGAAACACGTGTTTCCCAAATAATACAGATATTAACATGCTCTATGGAAACCCGGTCTTTTCTTTAAAGAAAAATTCATTGAGTATCTATTGTCGACTGTGGTAGGACTTACGTGGACAGATAAAAAAGGTGTTTGCAAGAAGCTCGCGTACTGAGCACAGAAGTAAACTGCGCGTGAGTAACAGTGATACTAGTCCCCGGACTTTATGACAGCCCGAAAGTGAGCAAATGCATGAATTCAGTTCCTTTCCCATCTGAGCCAGGCATGTTGCCGAGGTGAGGCGCTCTGCTTCGTTAAGGACATCAGTGGGTGAGCGTGGCCCCAGGCACCAGGAGGTCACCGTTCCGATTCCCATCAGGGCACAGGCCCCGGCCGCAGACCTGATCCCCAGCCGGGGGAGGGGGGAGGGCGTGCAGGAGGCAGCCGAACAAAGCTGAGGATTCTCTCTCGTCACTGATGTTTCCGTCTCTCTCTCCCACTTCTCTTTATCTAAAATCAATACAACAAACTTGAAAGAGGAAACGCCATTGATGGCTGCCACGTGTCTTGGAATTCATGTCGTAGGCTTGACAACAGGACCGCGGTCTAGGTTATGAGCCTTAGCTTATGCTTATGATCAAGGCCCAGGGTTTCCTTACGGTTCCAGAAGGTTAAAGAATTATTGCAGGATTAACCTCAGGATTCCCTGGTGGTCCTCACCTGCTAAGAGCTTCAGATTACATTCACAAAGGCACACCCCCCTCCAACGTACTGGCACACGCATATGCTCACACCTCTCCCGATTCCATGACTTTTCACTGTGGTAAGTTTTCTGAATCACGAAAATTAAGAACCATGCTTTCCAAGTGTTGGCCATTTTTAGAGAAGCCGTACAGATATTATTTCCTGGAGTTCAACATGTTTCTTTGCCTCGATCCATTAACATCACAGAAAAAACGAACTCTGCTGACCACCACTCTTTGCATCATGGGCACATCCCTAAGCCATGTTTGAGATTAAATCACGAATAAATGATAGGATTACAAGATAAGCAGATGCGCAGCACGAGCAGGCCGGCGTCCTAGAGAAGCGGTTTGCACGTGGGCCTGCATGCCGGACGTGAGGATTCCGTTATGGACGGATCCGCAGCCCCGTGACAGGTCCGTTAGGAGTTTAGTAGTTGCAGGCGTGGCTCACGACCTCAGACTGACCGACACCAGGAACAAGAGAACCCGGACCGGGAGAGGCCAGCCCCTCGGACGCCCGGCGGGCACTTACACACTTCTCGCTGTCGAACACGTAGCACAGGTGCTTGTGGGACTCGGCGTCCTTGCAGATGAAGGTGAAGATCCGCTTGTCCGTCTTGTCGTCAGCACAGAACGATATCCGGTGCAGCTGGCAGTTGTGCTGGACCTCCTGCAAACACGCACAGACACACGTGATGGGGCTGCCCAGTGCCCGGATGCCAGCTGCAAACACGCACAGACACACGTGATGGGGCCGGTTTATTCCCCAACACCAGCTGGCACTGGACTTCCTGTGAACACGCACAGACACACGTGAGGACATTCGAAAACGAGCCTTACCTTGGTTTTGGGTTCTAGAATTTTCACTCCATAAATCGATATTTGCAACTCAACTTTTGGAATTTTCTGGCCTTCGGATTTCTTGATATGTCTTGCAAACTACAAATGAAAAATTACTTCATTTAATTATTTCATATAATTATCTCTATGAAGAATGAACACATTTTTATTTATTTATATGTGTGGTATGTGTAAATGGAGTTCCTATTGTGTTGAACGTTTCATTAAAGTATTTTATAAACCCCGTCACCTGCGGGGGCAGCTGTCACCCCGTGGACGGGAGGGCATGGAGGTGAGGGGGGAGCTTTATTCTCCTGGGGATTGTCAGCACGCCCCTTCCCCCACCCCCCGTAGCCAGCCAGTGTTCTTACTTCTGCACAGAAAACACACTAATTCGAACCAGAGGGGTTTTGGTTTGCTTTGTTTTTCTTGAAGAGGTTTGCTCTGCCTCAGTGAGAATCGTGAAAACCACCCCAGGAGAGGGGAGGGGTGTGTTCCTCTCCCCCCCCTTCCCGGTGCAGAACGCGCGCCCGGGGGGGTGCAGAGGCGGCTCTCACTGTCACTGCCCCTGGGCCCGGGACCTGCCTCTGGGCTGTGCCCTCCGCCAGGGCACAAGCAGCACCCACATCCCGGGACCCTCTCCGGTGCCCGGAGGGGGGCACAGAACACCCACTAGCCCACTAACAGCACCCAGCTGCTGGGCTGTTGCTGTTCTCCCAGAAAAAAGCAGCAGCAGCAGGGAGGAATGCAGAGAGGAAGGAGGTGGGAGGCAGGGAAACCAGGGGAGGAGGGAAGGAGACACAGGGAGACAAAGACACAGCAGCAGGAAGTGTCTGGTCTGGGCCCTGGGAAGGCCTTGCCTCTGCATCTCCAGAGAGGAAGGAATTGTGTCTCCAGACTCCCAGAGGCCCTCCAAGCCAGGGCCCGGGTCCGAGATGTGTGCAGCCACCAGGCCTCGCCCCGCCGCTAAACGCCTCCTTTCTTTCGCACACAGGTTTTCCGGTTTAAAAAGTAAACTTCTTGCCCGGCCTGTGTGGCCCGGTGGTTGAGTCGACCCAGGAACCAGGGGGTCAGGGTTTGATTACGGGCCAGGGCACAGGCCCGGGTTGCAGGCTCCAGCCCTGCAGGGGGCGTGCAGGAGGCAGCCGATCAGTGATTCTCCCTCATCATGGATGTTTCTCTCTCTCCTTCTCCCTTCCTCTCTCTCTAAAGCCAATAAGAAATATTAGAAAACAAACTAAACAGCGTCTTCACAGAGAGAGTGAAGTCGAAGGAGAACCCTGCCGGGGTAGATCTCACGGAACTCAGTCAGTCCTGAGGCCACGGTCCTGGCCTCTCCCGTGGCCTGAGCCCTCTCAACCTGACACAACTTGCATTTATAGGAACAAATAAACACCATTCATATCGAATTCCTCACAATAACACTGGTACTAGAGAGAAGTTGAAAGGGTTTTTAAATGATCAGGTTTCACCGAATTTGGTATTTTCTTACATCTCAGGCTAAAACATACTCAATAAATATAAAATATGATGTTTTGAGGAACACATACTTGCTTACAACATTTTTTTCATTTTAGGAAAAATGGATAAATTCCCCACAAAATGACAGGAAAAGTGGCAATAACTCAGTGTTTAAACTCTTTCTGAAAAGTTACCGGGCATCATTAAAACATGGTAGCATGGAAAATAAATTATTGAAAATCTTTTTTAAGTTTTCCATCATATGGCATTGATCCTAAAATTGTCATTCTTTTTAAGTCAAAGGCCAGTATATTAGTATTGGGAACTTTTAAAAACTTTAATAACTATAAAATGTTCCTTTCACCAAAGCAAGTAAAATGAAATCCTCCACCCTCCTGGGTAACAGGGCGGTCAGAACACATGTGATTAAGAAACCTAAGCAGGAAATCAAAATGAGGGATGAGAACAAGATTAATGAGCACATTTATTTTTAAGTGGCGCCACAGCGCCATCTTCTGGCCATTTCAACATAACAGAACTAAACATTCTTTTTTTAAAAATGTGAATAATCTACTTTGAGCTGTAGCCTCAAACACACAAAATACGTAAAAAACAAACCCTGTTCACTGGTTCACTTTCACTGGTTCCCGAATCATTACCCTCAGACATACTTTCCAAATCGAAATACTATTTGCAATCACTCACGCGAAGATGGCGCCTCACAGGTATTTGTTCCGGAAGGCACTTGAAGGGCTAAGCTACGCCATGTGGTTTTTATCTTCCTGCCAACCACCTCCCCTCCGTAACAGAGGGCGTTTCCAAACGCGAAACGACATCGGGACTACAGGTAGAGTCCCACAAACACACGCGTGTGGCCCGAGGAGCCTTACAGCTCTGATAAGCATTATTATTCATTAACTATTGTATTACTTTCCATAATAACAACTGCAGACCAGCTTTTACCCCACGCTGCGTATAAAAACCAGCTTTGTTCCTAAAGCATGTCATTGCAAATGCCTGTTTGCATTGGATCTGGCCACGATGGGAGGGAGTCCTGGTCTGGGGTTCGGGGTGACTGAATAAAGGCCCCCCCTAGATATAAAGAGACCCTCGGCTACACGCCACTGTTCTCTCTAACACATTCTGATGTCGGGGAGCGAAGTGGACTCCCGCCCAGCGTTCTGATCACGGGACAGAATCTGGTTCCACGCGCTGCCGCGAACCGGGAGGCCCTTTAGTCCGTGGGCGCTCAGAGCCCGGCCGGGCCAGCAGTCCGGGAGAGGGCCTCTCGCCCGCCCTCCCCAACGGGGAGTGATGCCACCCGGGACCCCAGAGCACATTTACGTCAAACGCAGGCACATGGCTGCTGATGAAATGAACGCATGAAGCATCATCCGTTTTCAGTTTTCGCCCAGAGCACGCACGGCCGCCGCTGCACCCGCTCAGCTCAGACTCAGACTCGGGAGCAGGCTCACGCGCTGCGCCTCTCCGGAAGGAGGGCGATCGGGAGCAGCTGCCGCTCACAGAGCGAACGGAACGGACAGCAGCTGGGCAGCAGGAGCCGCACGATGAAGCAGAGGCGTCTGCATCTCACCTGTCAGCAGGCTCCCGAACAAGGCGCAGCCATTTGTGAAAACCAGTTTCTCCAGAGGCTGGCGGACAGGAGCCACGGTGCCCACGGCATCGCAGTGTCATAACACAGGGACACCGAGCAGGCCGGCTGGCTCAGGGGCCGAGCGCTGACCTCTGAACCAGGAGGGCAGGGTTCCATTCCCGGTCAGGGCACAGGCCCGGGTTGCGGGCTCCATCCCATGTGGGGCGTGCAGGAGGCAGCCGATCAGTGATTCTCTCTCATCCCCGATGCTTCTCTCTCTCTCTCTCTCCCTCTCCCTTCCTCTCCGGAATCAATAAATATATATTTACTTTTAAAAAAAAATAAAACAGTATTGAACAAAAGATGTTACCGAGGACCTGCTGGTTTAGTGGGATGTTCGATTGTCTCGGTAAGGTAGAGATGAGAATGCTGAGGGGAGCAATGAAGAGTCCTTTGGTGAATGAGTAGATACAGAAGATATGACACAGGTGTGACTATTCCTCAGCCTTTTATAAAGGGGAGGACACCTTGCCACCTGAGGCAAGGGTGGACCCTGAGGGCATTACGGGAGGTGAAAGGATTCAGGCAGAAAAAAAATGAATATCACACGGTCTCATATGCAGAATCCAAAACAAAAATAACCTCCAGCCTGCGGGCCCAGAGGCAGGTGGAGGTGGGCAAATGGGCACAGGAAGCACAGAGGCACAAACTCCAGTGCAGAGTCAGTCAGTCCTGGGTGTGAGGTCCAGTTCACAATCTATACCAACAAAAGCGCAATATGCTAATTAGACCGGACAGCCGAACGACCTTCCGGAGGAAGCCGGGGCTGCGAGGGCCGAGCCCCTGGCACGAATTCCGTGCACCAGGCCCTGGTGTGTGTGTGTGTGAAAGCTGCTAAGAGCGTAGAACGGAGTTTTCATCAGAGAGGAAGGGAGATGGGGAGGAGCGGGAGAGGAGATGGGGGGAGAGAGAAACCTCAGGGATGAGAGAGAATCATGGATCAGCTGCCTCCTGCACGCCCCCCACTGGGGATCGAGCCCCTGAACCGGATTCACTGGTTGAAGCTCAGCCCCTGAGCCCCGCCGGCCGGCTGATACTCTGACTGCTAAGCAGCTGCCACCACACTAGCTGGTCAGGGCGTGCGGCCGGCGGTGAAGGCAGCCACCGATGCCAAGAGGCAGGAAAGGCTGCGTCTCCGCTGTATAACGCGTTCACACTTAATCAGCATTTTCCCTTAATCCGGTGACATTTATTCGAGAGCCCATTTCTAACCGGAAGCCATGTCCACCACTGAGGCATCACACTCGGAAGGCCCATCCGTCTGGTCTGCGGACGGCTTAGCCAGGATCCACCCACCGGCCGGGGGGGGGGGGGGGAGGGGGGAGGGGGGAGGCAGGGGGCGCTCGCCTACCTTCAGCTTCCGCACGGCGTCCCGGACGACCTCGGTGCCCTTGGGCTGCTCCACCTCGGTGCTGCCGAGAAACTGAGAGGCGGGGGTGAGACGTGCAGTCACCGCGCCCGGCAGCAAACCCAATCCCAGCCCACGGAGAAGTCGCTCCTGCACATGCGTTAGACTCCGTGAAAAGTCAGAGTGTGATCTGGTCCCATAAACTCGTACCATTCCATTCCTGAAACTCATCTACCTTTTCACATACCAACGTTCAACATGCCCAGTGCCTACCATCCACCAGAGCTCACGCCAAACTGCATTTAAAAAATAAATAAAACGCCAGCCTGGCCAGTGTGGCTCAGGGGGTGAGCATCGACCTAGGAACCAGGAGGTCACAGTTCGATGCCCGGTCAGGGCACAGGCCCGGGTTGCAGGCTTGATCTCCAGTGCAGGGCGTGCAGGAGGCAGCCGATCCATGGTTCTCTCTCTTCATTGATGTTTCTACCGCTCTCTCCTTTTCTCTTTATGTCTGAAGTCAAAAATATATTTAAAAAAAATAAAACATAGATGATCTACAATTTTACTCTATTTTCAAATACACCTGAAGGGTTTTTAGTTAAAACGTCTGTAATACTTTCAACAACAAAGATACATTTAAAACAACAACAACTGGATCTATCAAATAAAAAAGTTTCATATCTATTAACACACTGGCATGAAATCTTCCATCCTGGAGAGCATGCGTACCTCCTGAACTCAGTCCAATATCATAAAATGTTGAAGACCAATTCGAATGGAAATATGAGCATTTTCTTCTAAAAAAAAAAACCACATTTCTATATAAATAGCAAATGATCATTAACTTAATTAAGTGTATGTAATTCCCCAAGGGCATTTTTGTTACATACTACCAATTACATACCCCAAAGTGCATCATGAATGTGTCACTTCTTCTCTTTTCTTTTTTTGATATATTTTATTGATTTTTTATAGAGAGGAAGGAAGAGGAATAGAGAGCCAGAAACATCGATGAAATCCCGATGCTGTGAAAGCTGGTTCACTCTCCACGCACACACCCCAGTGGGCAGGCCCCCGGAGGCCCGAGGCTGCCCCTGGCACACGGAGAGCCGTCCACCTGCTCTGACACACGGAATGCGGACAGACTTCTAAAATGCCACCCAGCGGTGGAGGGGTCCTTGGCGTAGGGAAGGGGGGACATCTGCCATACTTCTGACAATAAAGACACGTTTTAAAAAATGCTAGGAAGACGGTTCACATCTGGCTTAATATTTTCCAAAATCCCCACAAGTGTTTTTCAGTTACTTAAAACAATGCAGACGTGTAAGAGACCAGTCTCGAGTGAAGTCTGCACTCTTTATTCTATTTATTTTACTCCGTTCCACGCGTGAGCACTCCTGAGAAACCGGAGTTCAAGGCTCTGCCTTCATGTGCAATGGCCTTCCTGGTCCCCAATAAGGCCAGCAGTCTGGCTTGCTTCTTGGCCAGCAGAGGGCGGTGTTGGCCATCACAGGGGCCCAGTCATACTGTCTGGCTGGCCGGCTCAGTCACCAGGAAAAATGTAGATGTCTCTCCTTCAATCACCACTAAAATAATTACCTAAAGAGTTACCGGACCTAATTGCTATGAAATTCGGAACCACTGAACATATGAGGAAGTTAACTTATAACAGAAATAGATATGTCTTTTGTGTATATGTAATTCAGCATGTACCCATTTTTTGTAGAGAATGTTTCCTCCATAATTATTTTTAAGTATTAAGGGAAATAATGTCTAGTTTTTACCACGTAAAAGTTTCACCCCGCATCCAGTTTGAATGACTACTTGTAGCGAGATGGCCAAT
>OY882865.1:1327500-1372500 GCA_963693515.1 Pipistrellus nathusii | reverse complement strand
TTATTCCCTGTCTTTTTCTTTAAAAAAAAAAAAAAAAAAAAAAATATATATATATATATATATATATATTGATTTTTAGAGAGGAAGGGAGAAGGATAGAGAGAAAGAAACATCAGTGGTGAGAGAGAATCATGGATCGGCTGCCTCCTGCACGCCCCTCACTGGGGATGGAGCCCGCAGCCCGGGCATAGGCCCTGATGGGGAATCGAGCCCTGACCTCCTGGTTCACGGGTTGATGCTCAGCCACTGAGCCCCGCTGTCTTTTTCTTTTTAAAGACAACTCAACTCTTTTTGTGTTTTCTCAGCACTTGAAGGCGATCATCCCTAATCAGCACCTGTTCGTCATCACTGCGATGTGTAATCAGTTCGCCTTAACCCTCGTATCTGCTGATTTGATTTGATTTCCCTCGGCCTTTAAAAAAAAATAAATCTCTTCAGACTCCGGGCCGCTTCTGAGAGCGTTTTGCAGCTGCCGTTTGGAGTGTAATCCTGGTGTTAGCACAGACCTTTATGTCTTCATCGGGCTATGTCTGAAAACTTAAGGACCCGATTAGTGGAGCTAAGTCCAAGTCACATAAAAACTTCCCTTCGCGCACACAGGATGGTGCTGCCGCATATTCGTTTTCTGAAAAAGAACTGCACCCGCTCTTATTTCCCCTCCTACCTCTAATTAACACATCAGGCGCTATTTTCACACCACAGCACACCTGGAGGGAAGCTTTACCCCACGCACACCTCTTTATAAACAGGACTGGCTTCAAGTAAGCTACTTACTTTTTTAAAAATACATTTTATTAATTTTTTACAGAGAGGAAGGGAGAGGGACAGAGAGCTAGAAACATTGATGAGAGAGAAACATCGACCAGCTGCCTCCTGCACACCCCCCACTGGGGATGTGCCCGCAACCAATGTACATGCCCTTGACCGGAATCGAACCCAGGACCTTTCAGTCCGCAGGCCGGCGCTCTATCCACGGAGCCACACCGGTTTTGGCTAAGCTGCCAGCTTTTTAAGCCATTTCTTGGTTAAGCATGTTGTGGCAGGCCATGGCAACTCCTTGTCTAGCGGGCGTGATGGGAAATACATGCACCGACTCAATCCTGAAACCACTGTTTTCCCTGAAAAGCAGGCGAGGACCTGACAGGCAGGGACGGTGACTGTGGGCGAGGAGGCCCCGGGCTCTCACTCGGGCTCAGAGGGAGGTGCCCACATCGCAGCACAGCAGGAGCGCAGGTACGCTGGTGTGGCAGCCTGGCCGTGGCCTCCTTCCCCCAGAGCACGGGTTCCTCAGCTCCCCTTCCCCACCCCGCCTCCAGGGACCCCGCCGCCCCCACCCCCGCCTCCAGGGACCCCGCCGCCCCCACCCCCGCCTCCAGGGACCCCGCCGCCCCCACCCCCGCCTCCAGGGACCCCGCCGCCCCCACCCCCGCCTCCAGGGACCCCGCCGCCCCCACCCCCGCCTCCAGGGACCCCGCCGCCCCCACCCCCGCCTCCGAGGACCCTGCCCACACCTGGGAGCGCCCTGCCCTGTGAGCGGCTGCCCTTTAGCGCTGAGTCTCCGCAGGCCGGGCACCTGGGAGAGGGCGGGCAGGGCAGTGGGGGGCGGAGGGCAGGTGTGCTGAGCCCAAGCTGTCCCTCTCCTGCCCCAGCCCCAGCTCCACACCGTCCTGCTGGCTCCTGCCCGCCTGGAGGAGGAGCAGCTCAGGGGGCCTCTCCTGGGCACTGAGCTTTGTGCAGGGGGGGGTGGGAGAGGGGGGGAGAGGGGGAAAGCCAGGGGAGCGCTTCTCCCCCACAGCAAGTGCAGGACAGGACACAACCGCAGGCGAGCACTGGAGGGGGGCTGGATTGACTGATTGACCACCAGGGCCGTGGTCGGCAAACCGCGGCTCTCCAGCCCCATGCGGCTCTTTGGCCCCTGGAGGGTGGGCTCTTCCACAAAACACCACGGCCTGGGTGAGTCTATGCTGAAGAAGTGGCAGTAGAAGAAGTTTAAGTTTAAAAAACGTGGCTCTCCAAAGCAATGTCCATCGTTGTGCTGTTGGTATTTGGCTCTGTGGGCCGATGAGTTTGCCGGCCCCGGGGCTAGGAGATTTTCCCTTGACTTTAGAGTGGGAGAGAGAGGGCGAGACCGAGAGAAACATCGATGTGAGAGAGACACGTGGATTGGTCGCCTCCTGCACATGCCCGGGCCAGGGCCCAGGCTGGGGAGGAGCCTGCAACTGAGGTATGTGCCCTTGACCACAATCGAACCCGACACTTGGATCTGCAGGCCGATGCTCTATCCACTGAGCCCAGATGGCATAGGGCAACAGGATTTATTTTTGTCTATTCTCTTTTTTTTTTTTTTTTTTAACACTAATCTCCTCTTGGTCCCAGGATATATGTCTATTTTTAATATATTTTTATTGATTAGCAGAAGAAGGAAGAAGAGAGAAATAAAAACATCAGTGATGAGAGAGAATCATTGACTGGCTGCCTCCTACATGCCCCTACTGGGGACTGAGCCCACCACCCAGCCACATGCCCTGACTGGGAATCGAACCTGGGACCCTTCAGTCCGCAGGCCGACGCTCTGCCCACTGAGCAACACCAGCTAGGGCAACGGGCTTTATTTTTCCTCAGTTCTGACAAATCAGATACTTACCGAATGATGAGGTGAAACTTTACCCTGCAGCGTGAGACCGTGCTTACGGAGAATCTGCAAACCCATGGAGGCTCGTGTTTAAATACTGGCTCTGCTGCTGCTGAGCTCTGGGGGTTAATTCACCGTCCGAGAGGCGCAGCGCCCGGGCGCGTCCGTCTGTCATGCCTGGGGCCGCCGCGCTCTGCCCATCGCCTGTCCTCCGGGGACGGGCTTGCCGGCAGGCCATCTCCGCGCCCTCCCGCTGGCCGGCGGCGGCAGCTCTTCATTCCCCAGCCCCAAACCGCCCGCAGCCAGCGTGGGCTCCCCTGCACCTGAGTCCACGTGGTGTGATGGCTCCCTTCTCCCGCCGGGACCCACGAGGCCACACGACGGACCGCGCTCCCTCGTTAGCTCCTCCCCGACCACGAGGGTCCCGTCGGCGCCCCGTGCTTCTCCTGTCAGCTCCGGCAGCTTCTGCTGGGCCAGCAGGTCTCCACGGTCCCAGAGACCCAGCGTTCACGTTAAGGGTAGTTCTAACGGGCCTGGCCGGTGTGGCTCAGTGGATAGAGCGCCAGCTGCAGACTGAAGGGTCCCAGGTTCGGTTCCCATGCCTGGGTTGTGGGCTCAGTAGGGGGCATGCAGGAGGCAGCCGATCCATGGTTCTCTCTCATCACTGATGCTTGTATCTCTCTATCCCTTTCCCTTCCTCTCTGGAATCAATAATATATATATATATATATATATATATATATATATATATATATATATATAATTTTTTAAAATATATTTTATTGATTTTTCACTGACAGGAAGAGAGAGGGACAGAGAGCTAGAAACATCGACCAGCTGCCTCCTGCACACCCCCTACTGGGGATGTGCCCTCAACCATGGTACATGCCCTTGACTGGAATCGAACCTGGGACCTCTCAGTTGGCAGGCCGATGCTCTATCCACTGAGCCAAACCGGTTTTGGCAAAATATATATATTTTAAAAGGAAGTTCTCATTGAAACCTTTCAGCCCTATAGAAACACCTTTTTCAACATGAGACCTTTGAATCTTTTATAAAAACGTATAATCCGTGGTTACTTTCCCTTGAAGGAAGGAAGTCTACCACCATCAGTAATGGTGTCACACAAACAGAGCATGCCCCTCTCCACGGGGTGGTTTTTAGATTGTTTCCTGTGGTTTTCTTACAGTTCCTCACGGGCTGAGGGACCGTCTGTGGGGAGGAGGGTCCTGCCACCTCAGTTTCCCCCGTCAGGTCCCTCAGCTTTCCGTGCTCAGTCATGGCACGGAAATCTGACCCCCACGTGAACACACGGAGCCATTCAGAGCGGGACAGGATTTCAAGTGCAGTGGTTTTACAGAGAAAATGTTTTTTTTAATATATATTTTACTGATTTTTTACAGAGAGGAAGGGAGAGGGATAGAGAGTTAAGAGAAGAGAGGGATAGAGAGTCAGAAACATCGATGAGAGAGAAACATCCATCAGCTGCCTCTTGCACATTTCCTACTGGGGATGTGCCCGCAACCAAGGCACATGCCCTTGACTGGAGTCGAACCTGGGGCCATTTAGTCCGTAGGCCGACGCTCTATCCACTGAGCCAAACGGGTTAGGAACAGAGAAAATATAGTAAAGCTTTTTTTTCTTTTTCCTGCAAAGTCAGCAGAAAGCCACAGCTGCTCTCTGCACGTCCCCCGTTGGGGACTGGGGGCGTCCGGGCGCCTGGGACGCGGTCCTCTGCTGACTCAGACGCGGCCGGCCCTCCGGAGCGGCCCCATTAGGCCCCATCGACTTTCTGTCCCATGAATTTTTAAAAACGCTTTTCCTGAAATAATGCCCCGTGCCCAGCACACGGCCTGCTGACCGGCAAACTCTCCAATTCTCCCGTGAAACTATTTCATCGCTTTCAGTTCTCCCCGCTCCGCCTCCCCGGGGGAGTCCCTCAGCCTGACACCCTCACTCTCCCAAACTCACTCTTCACTCATTCCCGTCCCTGCCAAACGGATGTCTCTGACGTCTACTTCAGGTTTGGTGCTCACTAACGCCAAAACAATACCTTTTTAAAAAAAGTATACATATGTTTTTATCCATTTTTAGAGAGAGCAGAAGGGAGAGGGATAGAGAGAGGAGAGAGACCTCAATGAGAGAGAATCATTGATCGGCTGCCCCCCCCTGCACACCTCCTACCGGGGAGCAAGCCCTCCAGCCCTCAACCCGGGCACGTGCCCTGACCAGGAATCGAACCGGCAACCTCCTGGTTCACAAGCTGATGCTCACCACCGAGCCACACCGGCCGGGCAGTCACACCTTTCTTTAAAGACCATTTCGTTCACTGCATTCACTCTGCCAATTTTCCAACAACATGAACCGAATCTTTGAAGACACGGAGTATAGGTTTTTTCTATTTATTAAAACGCAGCAACCGAGCAAAAGCTTCACCCAAAAAATGACTTTTTCTCCCCCTTAATGGTTGAAGCTCTGTGTGTTCCCTTCCCGGCATGAAAAATTACCTTCATTAACACTGCGGCTCATTTCCCTCAGTCCGGGTTAGTTTTTACATTTTTCTGAGTAACGCAACATTATGATGTTTAAAGGACACCAATTTGTGGGTTATTTTATTTCCTGCAGGCCCTGATTCGGCAAATCACTTTAGCAATAACCCAAATCATTCAAAGGCAGCGCAGGCATACCATAAACAGAGAAATGCAAAGGGCACCTCTTTAAAAATCCCTTATTTGAGGAAAAGAGCTTTCCTATACCGTGTCCCACAGAGTGACTTTATTTAGCAGACTTTCCTCGGGGTCATGTGCCCGGAAATGCCAATGCATACCCACACTCGAGGGTCAACCAGGGACAGCTAAGGTCATAAACGCACAAGCCAAGCGGGGACAGAACAGGAACCACTTACCTTGGCGTTGTAGGGGATGTAGTGTTTGGATAGAGCTTCTGGCGTGTGCATCCATGTTTTGTCTGCAAAGAAGAACACACAGGTTAGCTCCCTCCCGGGTGCTGAGGGCGCCGGTCCCCATCAGCACGTGTGCGTGTGTGCGTGTGTGTGCGTGTGCGTGTGTGTGCGTGTGTGTGCGCGTGTGTGTGTGTGCGAGTGTGTGTGTGTGCGCGCGTGTGTGTGCGTGTGTGTCTGTGTGCATGTGTGTGCGCGTGTGCGTGTGTGCCTGTGTGCGTGTGTGTGCGTGTGTGTGTGCCTGTGTGCGTGTGTGTGCGTGTGTGTGCCTGTGTGCGTGTGTGTGCGTGTGTGCGTGTGTGTGTGTGTGTGCCTGTGCGCGTGTGTGTGCGTGTGTGTGTGGGGGGGGGGGATCTGAGGGGGGGAGCACCTCCCAGGGCGGAGGGAAGACAAGGCAGCGGGAGAGTCACACCCCCTTTCTGATCAAAAGGTCCCGCTTCTCTCTAAGGGTTTCAAACCAGCCAATGTGACGGCGCCCCCGGGCTGTAATTACGCCAATTATGTGATTAATTTGGCGATAACGCTCTCATTTTACTCTCATAAATTACAGGGGATGTTTCTTAATTCCCCAATAAAAAAAAAAAAAGTCATTTTCTCTCCACTCACTATTTAGCAAAGAATGAACAATTTAAAAAGGGGGGAATTTTAGCCGAAACCGGTGTGGCTCAGTGGATAGAGCGTCGGCTTGGGGACTGAAGGGTCCCAGGTTCGATTCCAGTCAAGGGCATGTACCTTGGTTGCGGGCACATCCCCAGTAGGGGGTGTGGAAGAGGCAGCTGATCGATGACTCTCTCTCATCGATGTTTCTAACTCTCTATCTCTCTCCCTTCCTCTCTGTACAAAATCAATAAAATATATTTTAAAAAAGGGGGGATTTTAATATTAATTAATAACTGCATTTATATAAAACAGAAATAAGTCTACCCACTGGGTCCATTTAGAAATCAATATAACATTAGGATGCATTTTTAATCTAAGCTTGCAGAAAGGTTAATTGTGACAATCTTGATTTGAAATGTTTTAGATTAGAGCAACAGAATATTAGAAATAAAAGTAGCTAAAAGGATAGGAGATGCTGAAACTAATTTGGATTGTATATTCTTGATAGAAATATAAAACATACTTTTCGTTCCATTTTTAAACTTTATATATTCCACGTAGCAGCCCAAATATTTTGCGGGATGCATAAGTGAGCAACAACAAAAAATGTTAACGTTTAGTCAAAACAAATGTTGGCTGAAATGATGCATATGAGTGGATCATAAGAGAAATAATACTTAACTGCTGAGTTCTAAGTGTGTGTACTATGACTGTAACCAGTATGGTAAGTGTTAAGGGAAATAAAGTGTAATTAGTAATTATTTAATCACATTTGTTCACATGCTATATTTATGTATTTTTATTACTCATTTTTGTGTAATAAAATTTTATTTTAAAGATTCAGGTAGGAAGCTAACGGGAGAAGAGGCGTTATAAACAAAAACTTTTGTTAAAATGTAATCAGTGATGCGAACAATGAATGACTGTGGGAAGGACGCCCTCGCTCTCAGCACCATGAGCAGCCCAGCACCAGCTCGCCCACCCAGGCAGCCAGCCCCCAGCGGGTGATGGGTTCGAGAGGAAAGCAGGATGTGGGGGTCAGGGCAGCAGGCTTCCCCAGCTTCAGAGCGGCACGAGGTGACCCGGCCAGGCTGCGGCGGGGGCTGACAGTGTGAGCCGTGCGGGGAGCTCCAGCCTCAGGACCGCCTGGCTGTGCTGGTGCTACTCCTCAGACACACTGCGTGCCGGTGCTGGTCATCACAGACACACTGCGTGCTGGTGCTGGTCATCACAGACACATTGTGTGCTAGGGCTGGTCATCAGACAGAGACACTGTGTGCTGGTGCTACTCCTCAGACACACTGCGTGCTGGGGCTGGTCATCGGACAGACACACTGAGTGCTGGCACTATTCATGGAAAAGAGACACACTGTGTGCTGGCGCTAGTCTTCGGACAGATGGACAGATGTATTCTCTAGGGCTGTCCCTCAGCTCCCAATGGTCAGCACATACTATGGCTTCCCTCGCACAATTCCAGTTTTCCACTCAAACTCCAATCCAGCTCACTGCGGTCTGGTGAGACTGGGGCGGGACTGGGAGAGATTTCCTCTAACAGAGAGACAGTCCAGTGTGAAGGGACCCCAGCCGCACCGGGGCCCACTGGCACCAGAGGACACACTGGTCAGCACCGCCTGCATTAACCCCGAGGCCTGGCAGCAGAGGACTGGAAGGAAGCGTAGGGAGAATGAGACGAAGAAGGGAGGAAGGATTTCAGCTCAGGACGCTCTGCATCACACCAGAGTTCCTGTGGCCGTATGTTCCCACGGCCTTCAAATGAGGCAGAATGTGCAAGGCCCGGGTGGCGGGCTCCATCCCAGCGGGGGGCGTGCAGGAGGCAGCCCATGGAGGATTCTCTCTCACCATCAATGTGTCTATCTTCCTCCTCCTCTCCCTTCCTCTCTGACATCAATAAAAAATATATTTAAAATAAAGAGGTAAACAAAGCCTCGGGAAAGAGGATTACAAGCAAACAGAGAAGGTCCAGGACCTTCGTTTTGTTTAAGATACCGTGATTAGAGTAATGAACTGAGAGATAAGGTTTTATTACTGTATTACCACAGAATTATTTGTTTTTTTTGTTTGTTTTGTTTTTGTTTTTGTTTTTTTTAAAATATATTTTGTTGATTTTGTAGAGAGGAAGGGAGAGAGATAGAAAGCTAGAAACATCGATGAGAGAGAGTCATCGATCAGCTGCCTCTTGCACACCCCCTACTGGGGATGTGCCCGCAACCAAGGTACATGCCCTTGACCAGAATCGAACCCAGGACCCTTCAGTCCCCAAGCTGACGCTCTATCCATTGAGCCAAACCGGTCCCGGCACCACAGAATTCTTTGTAGATATTGTTTTACTAGTAAAGGAAATAAGAGAGAAACATTATTTTACTGTTGGTGTATGTTTTAAATCAAAAGCAAGCTACAGGCCATATTCAATGTCTCTCAGCCCTACCCTTACCAAGAAAATAATTTCCTAGTGTCCCCGGTCGAGAGGCACCTGCAGCCATGGGATTAACACGGAACTGACCCCGAGCCTCCGTGGACACACTCACCTTTCTTCCTGCTAAAGGCGCGGTTCATGGTGAGGGCCAGCGGAGAGCTCACTCCGGCACACGGTGTACCTGTAAAGACAAGATATTAAGAGTCAGTGAAGACGTGCTGACCAAATGCTTTTAAGCAAATGCATTTAACGCTTTTAAAATATTTACAGACCGTCTCCCAAAGGACACTGGGTAAGACCAAACATCAGTACTCAAATGTATGGTGGCCCAGCAGGTAAGATTCCTCCAGAATACCTACATTTTCTTTATTTTTTTTCCTACAGCGCATCTGTCACCAATTATATTTATTTGCAAATTGGAGGGGAAAATCTAATAAGCAGACCAAAGCTGGGCACCGGCCACGGAGAGCCCACGGAGAACAGGGCCGGCTGCTCACACTGAGCCAGCAGCGAGGGAGGGACACCAACTGGATCGACTAGCAGCTGCCTCATGTCACACGCAGAAAAAAAATGAAAGCTAAAAATGATACTTAACAAATCTTAAAAACAGGGCCCCCAAGTTAAACCTTTTCCAAGGAACTTCGCTATACCCCAAAATTTTGTTCAAAAATATTTTAAAAACTGTAAAAATAGGCAATACCCAACATGATAAAATCCACAATTTCTGGCAACTAAAAAAAAAAATCAGGCATGCAGAGAAGAAGAAAAAAAATCCATCAGAACTGATCCAGAAGAAGGACGCAGTAACAGTAGCGACAGCCGCGGGCGTTCGGAGACACTCCATCTGCTCAAGAAGCCGGCACAGAGCGAGCAGGTAGTCAGAGGCGGAGACGAGATATAAAAGCAACCAACCCCAGCTTCCGGGGCTGAAAACCACAGCGCGGGGCAAAACACCCCGGATGGGACTAATGGCAGGTAAGTCACTGCAAGAGAAGAGCGGTGAGACTGCAGACAGACAGCACTCGCCACCTAAAATGGAAGAGATGGAGGGGAGGGAGGGAGAAAAGAAGGGAGAGAAGGAGGGAGGGAGGGAGGGAGGGAGGGAGGGAGGGAGGGAGGACCACTAAATTGTGGGAAAACATCAACTTGTCAAATAGTCTCTGAAGGCAAAGAGAGAGAGAACAGGAGCAGAAAAAAAAATTTTTTTTGGGGGGGGGGGGGAAAGCTGACAATTCTCCAAAAACAAACCCAAGGATTCAAGAAGTTTAACAACCCCAAATACAAGAAACAAGAAAACAACACACACATCAAAATCAAACTGCTTAAATTGGGAGAAAGAGGAAATATTAAAAGCGGCTAGAAAATAAAAGGCACACTGCATGCAGAGGAGTGGTGCTCAACATCTTCAAAGCCTGGGAAGAACTAAAACTGATGTGAAAAGAAAACGCAGTCTCATCGTGTGAGGGGAAAGTCAGAGTGATTTTTTTAACACCTGCTTTGAGTTTCTTTATTAAACACCAATATATATATATATTTGCTTTTGTCTTTCTAAAGGATCCGAGGCAATGGATCCTTCCTAAAAGATCCATTATAATAAATTATAAATATTGTTAGAAAGACTTATAAATTCATTTGCTATGTAGTAAGTGTAGTAATGCTAAAAAAAATATAAAAGAATATTTACATGTTATCAATAAAACAATATATACACACTGAGTGGCCAGATTATTATGATCTCTGAATGCATAATAATCTGGCTACTCAGTGTATAGATACATACATATATATATATATTTACATATTTATATATATATATGTGTGTGTGTGTGTATATATATATATATTTTATATTTATATTTATGCAGGCCCGGTGCATGAATCTGTGCATGGGTGGGGTCTGGCTAGGGGGAGGGGACATGGGCAGTTGGCCAGCCTGCCTGCTGGTCCAACTCCTGGTCGAGGGGACAGTTTGCATATTAGCCTTTTATTCTATAGGATATGCACTGAGTGGCCAGATTATTATGCGTTCAGAGATCATCATCATCTGGCCACTCAGTGTGGTTCCTAATTTATTGAAACATTATCACTCTAAATTTAAAGCCAGCTGCATGTTTTAAATTGCTAAGTAAACATTTAAAATACATGATAAACACAAAAGGCAAAACTCATTACACGAATTATTTTAATCCCAAATTTTATTTAAAAGTCAGTAACCCCACTGACAAAACACTGTGAGGCCAACTGGTACTAATTACTCCATACACTTTACCTTTTGTAAGCTTACGTTGTTTAAAGTTGGAGTCAACAATCATTTCTTTCTTTCTTTCTTTTTTTTAAAGCAATGTATACAGAAGTTACTTTTTCATTTTTAAAAAATATATTTTATTGATTTTTCACTGAGAGGAAGAGAGAGGGATAGAGAGTTAGAAACATCGATGAGAGAGAAACATCCATCAGCTGCCTCTTGCACACCCTCCACTGGGGATGTGCCCGCAACCAAGGTACATGCCCTTGACCGGAATCGAACCTGGGTCCCTTCAGTCCGCAGGCCAAGGCTCTATCCACTGAGCCACACCAGTCTTGGCAACAACCATTTCTTTAAATAGACCAGCAGGTCCAGGTTGGAAACTGATTTGCCGGGGGAAACGCGCTGATATTTATAGACAAGTCCAAGCCCCGGAGCGGCCGCTCATTCACGGCCGTGTCCTGCGGGGAGCCCGAGCGCGGCCCACGCCCCTCAGCAAAGCCAGGTCACAGCACACTGTGGCTCAGCTGCACACCAGTGCGCACACTCGAACCCGTGACACAGCTGCTGCTGCTGCTGCTGCGTTTCGTTGTGTCCAGCGTGGGCCTTTAAAATCAAACTTTTTTTTGGAATTCTTTCAAGGTTCAAGTTGTTGTTTTTTTAATCTAAAAACTGATGAAAACGCCGTACACATATAAGCCATAAATCACTTTAAAATCCAGCCCTGGCCAGTTTGCTCAGTGGTTAGAGCACCAGCCTCTGACAGAAGGGTCATGGGTTTGGTCCTATTCTGCAGCACGTGCCTGGGTGCAGGCTGGGTGCCCCGCACCTCTCGGGGTTCAGGGGAGACAAACCAACCGACGTGTCTCTCTCACGTGGATGTTTCTCTGACTCTCCCCTCCCTCCCACTCCCTCCAAAAATCAAAGAGGGGAAGGATATATCCTCAGGTGAGGATTCACTCACTAACTCACTAAATACACACATGCATGCATACACGCATACATACACACACATACCTGCAGTCACCTCGGCAGTGCTGGGGGGAGGATATATCCTCAGGTGAGGATTCATTAACTCACTAAATACATACATGCATGCATACATGCATACATACACACACGCATACCTGCAGTCACCATGGCAGTGCTGGGGGGAGGATAATATCCTCAGGTGAAGATTCATTAACTCACTAAATACATACATGCAGACATACACACACATACCTGCAGTCACCACGGCAGTGCTGGGGCGGGGGGACCACGACACTCTGTGCAGAGGCTGGGGCAGCGGAGGCAGCCCTTTGCCCCCTGCTAGCCCGGGTGCCCGCTCGGCCCTGCCCGTGTCCTCGGGGCCAGAGCGAGCCCGGGAGGCAGGTGGGCTGGGCTCTGGGCGGCCTGAGTGGACTCGGGGGCTGGAGGAATCCCCCAGCCCTCCCACCAGGGCCTGCACCTTTCCAATGTGCTTTATGGACCTCAGAGAGGAGGGGAGAGGGAGAGGAAGACATCAACGCTGAGAGTCACGGATCCGCTGCCCCCTGCACGCCCCGCACGGGGATCCAGCCTGCAACCCGGGCCTGTGCCCGGACCCGGAATCGAACCCTGACCCGAGCCACGCCGGCCGGACTATTTCACTGAGTTTCCCTCGTTGCCTTAATGTCTTTCTCTGTACTGAGGTGATCACGCAGGAAATAAATGAGGCCAAGAGGAACATTTTGACGGCAAATAACCCCGGATACTGAGCAGACATCAGCCCCAGGAGGGCACGGGGCTCCCCTGCACGGGCCCCAGCAGGAACCCAGGACACGGCTCCTGCTGAGCCTTCGGTGTTGAAGTTCTTTGTGTACGTCCCACTCGATATTTTCCCCACTTTAAAAATCATCACAGTATCATTTCTTTGCTTTTTATTTACTTCTTAAAATAGATTTTTATGGATGTCAGAGAGGAAGGGAGAGAGATAGAAACATCAGTGATGAGAGTCATGGACCGGCTGCCTCCTGCGTGCCCTTCACTGTGCCCTGACCGGGAGTCGAACCCTCATCCCCTGGTTCCTAGGTGGACGCTCAACACCTGAGCCCTGCCCGCAGCTCTGCCTTTTACTGTGGTTGTACCAGAGCGCTGTGCCTCCCAGGCCTGTGGTTCTGCCATTTCACCAACCACTGGCCCCACAGCCTCCTGTGACTGTGGCTCCGGTTCTGGGGTGACATGGTCTTTGGGGAGGTCCTGGGGGAAGGTCCAGGGGAAGGTCCAGGGGAAGGTCCTGGGGAAGGTCCGGGGGAAGGTCCTGGGGGAGGGTCTGGGGGAAGGTCCGGGGGAAGGTCCAGGGGAAGGTCCTGGGGGAAGGTCCAGAGGAAGGTCCTGGGGAGGGTCTGGGGGAAGGTCCGGGGGAAGGTCCTGGGGGAAGGTCTGGGGGAAGGTCCAGGGGAAGGTCCTGGGGAAGGTCCGGGGGAGGGTCCTGGGGAAGGTCCGGGGGAGGGTCCGGGGGAAGGTCCAGGGGAAGGTCCAGGGGAAGGTCCTGGGGAGGGTCCGGGGGAAGGTCCGGGGGAAGGTCCGAGGGAAGGTCCAGGGGAAGGTCCAGGGGAAGGTCCGAGGGAAGGTCCAGGGGAAGGTCCGGGGGAAGGTCCGGGGGAAGGTCCGGGGGAAGGTCCGAGGGAAGGTCCGGGGGAAGGTCCAGGGGAAGGTCCAGGGGAAGGTCCAGGGGAAGGTCCGGGGGAAGGTCCGAGGGAAGGTCCAGGGAAAGGTCCAGGGGAAGGTCCTGGGGAAGGTCCGGGGGAAGGTCCGGGGGAAGGTCCAGGGGAAGGTCCAGGGGAAGGTCCAGGGGAAGGTCCAGGGGAAGGTCCTGGGGAAGGTCCGGGGGAAGGTCCTGGGGGAGGGTCTGGGGGAAGGTCCGGGGGAAGGTCCTGGGGGAAAGTCCAGGGGAGGTCCCGGAGGCCTCTGAAAGAGGAGAACAGAGTCTGGCTGCTCAGCTCCAGCTCCGTGTATGAGACTCGGGCTGATGGCCCTCAGACTAAAATCTGTACAACAGACATCGTCTGGATCTCTTCACAGGCAAAGCCACGATCTCAGATCCGCACTTCAGCTGCAAATGTCCTGCCTTTTTGCTGGGATTGAAGGGTTTCTTAAAATTTTCATCTCCTGTGCTCATGTCAGCTGCTTTTAGACTGAGTTTTGTACAGGAAGCCCTCACACTTAATTCTACCAGCGACCACCAACGCGCAGACTCCCCATTTTAATCATTAGGAGCGTTTTTTCTTGAGGGGGGAGGGGGAGGGAGGGACCGAAAGAGGAGAGAAGTGCTCCCCCCCCAGCCTGCAGCAGCCTCAGGACTTCCCGGCCCCAGAGCATCTCACAGGGCCAGCTTCCCGGAGGAAACAGCGGCAGGAAATCTAACCTTTAAAAGCAGCTTCAAATGTTTACCGGGCGGCAGGCGGGGCGGGTCCTTCCTCCTGTCGGCGGGGCACCCCGCTGCCCCCAGCCCTGCCTGGGCCTCAGGGCCCGGAGGCTGCAGGGCCTCTGCCACCAGCAGGTCCCATTTTCACTCCGGGGGACCACCGGATCCTTTAATCCGGCCGGTCTGTGGTCTGTGGATTTCTACTGTCCTCCTGCCCAGGCCTTCCTCCCGGGAATCTCTCCCCTCCACCCTCCGCCCAAAGGGAGCCTCACAGTGGCTGAGCCCGGAGAACCGGTCCAGGAAGTCCCCGCCCGCCCGCCGGCCTGCAGCAGGGGCTCCGCCAGGACCCACCCTTCCCCAGAGGGCAGATAAGACTGGGGCGGACAAAGCCTCTCCTAGGCCATTCCCTGCACCACCCATTAGCTAGCTGCCCGCCTGGGCCGGGCTGATCTGGAGGGAGCACCTGCTCCCCTCCCCACACTCAGCCCCCGGACCCACAACTCTGACTCTGTCCGCCCTCCGCTGGGGCCAGTCCTTCCCGGAGCTCTCCGGAACAGGCTGACCTCTGACCTCGGCCACAGGTGTTTGCCCTGCAGCCTCTCTACCCCCTCAGTCTCCCACTCCCACCCTTCTCCCCAGCCTGACTCCTCAGGAAGGAACGCCCTCTCCTCGAGCTCCAGGATGGGGGCACGGTCTCCATGGCAACCGCCTCCCCCCCCCCTGCAGATGCCTTCCACCTCAGCTCCCTGTCCTCCGTCCAGGTGTGTGTCAGTGGACGCTCCGCTCGCTCGGACGCACAAAGGTTTCGGCAACCGAGCCCAGGACTCCGCTGAAGGAATGGGCTCTCCCTCGCAACGGCTTCTCCCTCACCGCCAAACGGATTGCAAAAGGATGGCCCGGACCCGTGGTCAGCAAACCGCGGCTCTCGAGCCACACGCGACTCTTTGGCCCCTGGAGCGTGGCTCTTCCACAAAACACCACGGCCTGGGCGAGTCTGTGTTGAAGAAGTGGCGTTAGAAGAAGTTTAAGTTTAAAAAATTGGGCTCTCTCTCTCTTGCCGAGACTGGTTTGGCTCAATGGATAGAGCGTCAGCTTGGGGACTGAAGGGACCCAGGTTCAATTCCGGTCAAGGGCATGTACCTTGGTTGCGGGCACATCCCCAGTAGGGGGTGTGCAAGAGGCAGCTGATCGATGACTCTCTCTAATCAATGTTTCTAGCTTTCTCTCTCCCTTCCTCTCTGTACAAAATCAATAAAATATATTTTTTAAAAATTGGGCTCTCAAAAGAAGGGTCAATCGTTGTCCTGCTGATACTTGGCTCTGTGGACTCATGAGTTTGCCGACCGCTGCTCTAGAAAGGCCATTTCGTTTGTGCTTTTAACACTTCGCTGTCTTTACACCCACTGGGTGCTGATGCACAGGAAGTACCGGCTGGATGACCCCGCAGACAGCGGACGCCCAGTGGTCACACACACCCGGGCTGCCGGGGTCTGCTGAGAACGTGTAACATGAAAACAGGCCGAGGGTGCTTTCCGGGTTAAGAAATGCTCCCAGCTCGGGGATGAACAGAACCAGAGCCCCCTTAGCACCAGCGGGCACGGGGCTGTGTGATACCAGCACAGACCGCTCACCTCCCTCAGAGAAACCTAAGCACAAGCCTATCGCAGCCAGGATCGCAGCCAGGATCGGAGCCAGGATCGCAGCCAGGATCGGCCTCCGGGGCAAGGACGCGCTCCGTGGGACGGCAAAAAGCTGTGGAACGAGGTGAGTGAGGGGACCGTGGTGGAAGCCATGCCTATTTTCAGACCAAAGTCCCCCTGGCAGCCAGTCCTGGCTGAGGCTGCCCCACACCCGCGGGCGGGGAGGGAAGCTGGCTCCTCGGGAACAGCCTTCTCTGCCGGCCTGTCCGCAGACGGGCTCGGGGACGGTGCCTCCCGGGGCCGGGCCATCGCTCCCGGCCGGCCGCCCCCAGGCCGTAAACGTCTCCATAGCCGCGTGTCTTCCCTTGGGGAGCCCTGTGCTCGGTCCCGGGAGTCCGGTGAGACCCTTTGGAATGACCGTCCTGACCCTCGGAGGGCACACTCCCTGCTAAAGATCTACAGCCCGCCGACACCAGTGTGGCTCAGGGGACAGAGCGTCGGCCTGCGGACTGAAGGGCCCCGGGTTCAATTCCAGCCAGGGGCATGGACCTTGGTTGCGGGCACATCCCCAGTGGGGGGTGTGCAGGAGGCAGCTGATGGATGGTTCTCTCTCATTGATGTTTCTAACTCTCTCTCTGTGTAAAAAATCAGTAAAATGTAAAATTAAAAAACAGCGATAGCCCACTGCCCCGCCTGCTCTCCTCCTGCCTTCCGAGGGCACAGAAGCTTCCGAACCTGGGGAGCACGGAGGTCCTGCCCGGTCTGCCATCATGAACGGCTGGATGAGCCTGCGGAGCGCTGGCCGGCCTTTCGGCGCCGGGGGCGGGGTGAGGACAGGTCAGGAGCCCAGTGACCCGAACGCAGCAGGTGAGCCGGGCAGCGGCCAGACAGGGACAGCGACCCCGCACGTGGCCGCAGGGGTGGCCCTGAGCTGAGGGAAGGCAGAGGGCGGTGGGCGGGGCGAGGGTGGTGGGCGGAGCCAGGGCAGTGGGCGGGGTGAGGGCGGTGGGCGGAGCCAGGGCAGTGGGGCGGAGCGAGGGCAGTGGGCGGAGCCAGGACAGTGGGCAGGGCGAGGGCGGTGGGCGGAGCCAGGACTGTGGGCGGGGCGAGGGCAGTGGGCGGGGCTAAGGTGGTGGGCGGGGTGGAAACTGTGGCCTGGGAGAGGGCGGTGGGCGGAGCCAGGACGGTGGGCGGGGCCGGGCGGTGGGCGGGGCCAAGGCGCGGCAGGTGCAGGAGGCCCCAGGTGGGGCCAGGGCCACTCGGGGCCAGGGCAGAGGCCGTGCCCAGGGCCCCTTCCTCGCTGGCATTCACTGGCCTCTCCTCCCCGGAAGTGACGTCCAGCCTCAGCTGCGGGCAGCGCCCGGAAAAGCGCAGAGCCAGGGCGGAGCCGAGGCCGCGGTGCTGTGAGGACCGGCCGGTGACAGTGACCTCAGCGGGCCCGGCTCCACACCTTCCTCTCAGGAAAGCCTGGCAGGGCTGTGGTTTGATTCACGAGGGGAGAGATTTCCTTGCTCCCTCCTCTAAACACCAAAGGGAGGGTGACCTGAGGCTGCGATCAGCTGCTGTCTTCCTTCCAGCGGTTTTCAGAGCAATGACAGCTGCAGGCGGGACCTTGTCCAGGGCACCTCCCCTCCCTGACCTCCCCTCCCGGACCTCCCCTCCCTGACCTTCCCTCCCTGACCTTTCCTCTCCTGACCTCCCCTCCCTGACCTCCCCTCCCTGACCTTCCCTCCCTGACCTCCCCTCCCTGACCTTCCCTCTCTGAATGTCACCAGTCCTGCAGCCCTCAGAGATGGGGCAGGGTGATCACAATGTAATATTCATTTGGGGCATTTCCCTTGCACGGTGAATATTAGTAATGTTATTTGGGGGAATCATCCATTTGTAATTCTACATATCACATGTGTTAGACCAAGCATGTCAAACTCACAGCCGCGGGCCGGATGCCTCATTTACCAGCATTTGGCCCGGGTTAGCCTTTGAGTTTGAGCTGCTAGGAGCGGGTAGAGAAATGGAATTAGCTGAAACCTACACGTGTAAATTAGAGAAGGAGAGGGAAAGGAAAGACTCCATGATGAGAACAACTCCCTAAACACCCGAATGAATGAAAGAGTGAACGAAGGAACTCGGCAGGGCCATCTGAGCAGACGCTATCCCCACTTCCTTTCAAGTTCAAGCCAAACCAACCTCTCTCTGCATTCCAATAATGTGGCAATAACTCACTTTGGCCAGTCTCCAACACCCCACCCAACGCATTATTTCTGGGCATAACTCCAAGACTCCCCACCCGAGTGTCACGGCGGGAATTGCTTTCCAGACTTGCGTGAGCAGAAGTGTAAGGCCATTTGGAAAATGTATGGCACCAATACCCGCTCTCATTTCCGGCTCTGTGGCTGTGCTGCGTCCCTCACCAAGGGCACAGTGGCATCTCCCGGTGCTGGCACCATCTGTGTGCCGAGTCCGTTACACGCTCAGTTCTGTAGCGCTGTTCCTAGGCGTGTATTCACCATCCAATTAGGCATTCCTCCTTCTTTCTTTCTTTCTTTCTTTCTTTCTTTCTTTCTTTCTTTCTTTCTTTCTTTCTTTCTTTCTGTTTTGTAATTTCTCACCCGAGGATATTTTTCCATTGATTTTTGTTTTTAAGAGAAAGTGAGTGGGGGAGAGATAGAGAGGGAAACATCGATGTGACAGAGCCACATCGGGTGGCCGCCTCCTGCACAGGCCCTGACCAGAATCAAACCCAGGACCCCTCAGTCCATGGCCAATGCTCTATCCACTGAGCCAAGCTGGCTAGGGCTCCACTCAACTTCTTTAGTGAGAGAAATACACAGATGTACTGGGAAGGCAGGCCCACGCTGCAAACCAAAGACATGGCCCCCAGGGGAGGAGAGGGGCACAGAGAAAGGTTACCGATGAGGACAGAGAGAGAGGGGCACAGAGAAAGGTTACTGATGAGGTCAGAGAGAGAGGGGCACAGAGAAAGGTTACCGATGAGGACAGAGAGAGAGGGGCACAGAGAAAGGTTACCGATGAGGACAGAGAGAGAGGGGCACAGAGAAAGGTTACTGATGAGGTCAGAGAGAGAGGGGCACAGAGAAAGGTGACCGATGAGGACAGAGAGAGAGGGGCACAGAGAAAGGTGACCGATGAGGACAGAGAGAGAGGGGCACAGAGAAAGGTGACCGATGAGGACAGAGAAAGAGGGGACACATCTCCTGCGCCTGGGGATGCGTATCCGCAGGACGAGGGAAGGAAATGGAGCTGCTACAGGATAACACACTCTGCGAGATGGATGCACGGGAGGATGGGCTGGAGGAGACAAGCATTGAATCTAAGAGCGATGAGTGACTCAGTAAGCATCCACCACGGGCCTATCTGTGTCCGCTCTGCAGTCCTTGTGCCCTGAAAGGAATGACTGAGGTTCTTCCTCCTGCAGGGTTTCCTGTAGTCGACGGTAAGAGAGGGGGACACATCCAGCGGGCCTCACAGTCTGTGGTGTAGACCGGGGTCGGCAAACTCATTTGTCCACAGAGCCAAATACCAACAGCACAACGACTGAACTTCCTTTTCAGAGTCACATTTTTTAAACTTAGACTTCTTCTAACGCCACGTCTTCAACACAGACTCGCCCAGGCCGTGGTATTTTGTGGAAGAGCCACACTCAAGGAGCCAAAGAGCCGCATGTGGCTCGAGAGCCGCAGTTTGCCGACCACGGGTCTCTTGGGTACTTGCTGGCTCTCATCTGCCTGATGTGCTCCCGCCGGGACCCCTGAGATCCAGCGGAGGTTAAGATCAGAACAGCTCTAATAGTTAATGCTACGAGCAGCTGATAGTTTCTTATTTTAACTTCCCTTTTCTTCACTGGCACCCAGAGTCCCAGCCCTGAGGCTCGGCCCACCTGTCCTGAATGCCTCCTCCCCGCACAAAACAAAGGCCAGCAGCTCTTCGGAGTGACGTGGGAAAAGAAACAGGATTTGATGTTTCAAATGAAACCCAGAACACAGGTTCTTTGATTAGCAGAGCACAGACAAGCTACTTTGATTCAGCTGCATCACGAATAATTAACTGCCCAACCGGTGTGGCTCAGGGGTTGAGTGTGGACCTGTGAACCAGGAGGTGATGGTTCGATTCCCAGTCAGGGCACAGGCCCAGGTTGCTGACTTGAACCCCAGTGGGGGGCGTGCAGGAGGCAGCTGATCCATGATTCTCTCTCCTCATTGATGTTTCTATCTCTCTCTCCCTCTCCCTTTTTTTCTGAATCAATTAAAGTATATCTTTTAAAAAAAGGAGCAGTTAACAGCGATAGATTTCACCATAAGCTAAGTGCCGTTCCATGCGCTTTTGAAGTATTACCTCCCGTAACCCTCGCCACAAAGCCACTGGGTGGGACTGCTCTCGTCCGGCCTCACCCGCCAGGACACAGAGAGGGGAACCTCGGCACAGCCTCTGCAGAAGGGAGCAGGGGGTCAGACCCGGCCGCCTGGCCCACCCATTCCCCAGACTCTCAGCATTACCTCTTTTGTTAAAAAGTAATTCCATAGAGTAGCTGAAACAGATCTATATGCGATTCCAATTTGAACTGAGGCTGAGCAGGTACTTCGCATACTTTCCCTGAAAACTAATATCTCCTCTAGGGACGCTTCTTCCATGTTATTTTTTTCAAATATGAAATCTAAGTATCTCTGTATCTGGAAAGCGCCTTGGTTACCCACCATCACAGCCTTACTGGCCCCTCTCTCCACTGTATGAAATGCCCAGAGTGAGATACTGATTAACGCTCACGCCTCATGGGCGGCCTAAGGACTCGGGCCTTCACCATTTACCCGATGTGACCAGCAAATAAGCAAAGACCGACAGGGAGAAAAGAAGCCCCGTTGCATTATGGGTGGAAACTGTATTGGTGTGCGAGGTCTCCGTTTTTCCTTAAAATCGTCCAAGGGAAGAGAGTTAACGTCCACATTCACATATACATTTAAAATGCCACCAACCACTGCTTTCATTCCTAATGTGTCCATAATATTTCTTTTCACACAAAAAAATACTTGACCTCTCTAATTATTGTCAGGAGCGTGATTTCACTGGCATTCTAAAAATAGAGAGACCGTTTTCATTAGCTGCCATTTGACATTTTCCACCTGGTTTTTGAAAAGGCTATCCCTCATGTTTTTGAAAACCAATGATCTTACACTGTCAGCCCATCGCTGTGCAGTCTGATCCACAGGGTGTGCGGTTCGGCACGCACAGCCATACAGGTTGCGCTGCTAATTCACACCAGCAGCCAGAGCCCCTTCAGCCGAAGGAGGTACAATCAGCTCCAGCTTCCGCGGGAGCAGAAAGGGTTCGGGTGGCTCACCGAGCCTCCTGGCAGCTCAGGATGGGCAGTAGTACCAGGCCTGGGACTCACGGTGGCCCAGACAGACGGCACCAGTCCTCTCTACTCTTCATAGTTGGGTTAATTTTTTAAAATATATTTTTATTGATCTCAAAGAGGAAGGGGGAGAGAGAGAGAGAGAGAGAGAGAGAGACATCGATGAAGAGGGAGATTCATGGATGGGCTGCCTCCTTCATGCCACCCCACTGGGGATCAAGCCCACAACCCTGACCAGGAATCGAACCCCGTCCTCCTGGTTCATAGGTCGACACTCCACCACTGAGCTACGCGGCCAGGCGGGTTAATTTCAATAAGTGAAAGCAGCCTTTTGAGTTTTCCCCGTTGGGGTATCTTTCCAGAAGATTCACTGTGGGTGGAGGACTGAGCCTGAGGCAGAGGCTCCCAGGTGCCAGGCCATGGGCCCGGGAAGGAGCGAGGGCACCATGGACGGGATCCCTGGCACCTGAGAGACAGCAGGGCCCTCGGGGCCGTGGAGAAGGCAGCACTCCCACCCCCGACATTGGCCAGCGATTCAGGCCGAATACCCACCCTCCCCTCCGCTCCCACCCTGGGAGGCCAGGCTCACCACTTACTCCTCAACTGGAGTGACATGAAAACGCATGCAAAGGGCGGGGGAGGCTCGGATCCAGAGCGACCGTGTCTAACATGTGTTAGCCCCGTGGTCGGCAAACTCATGAGTCCACGGAGCCAAATACCAACAGCACAACGACGGACATTCCTTTGGAGAGCCACGTTGTTTAAACTCAAACTCCTTCTAACGCCACTTCTTCAACACAGACCCGCCCAGGCCGTGGTATTTTGTGGAAGAGCCATGCTCCAGGGGCCAAAGAGCCGCGGTTTGCCGGCCACGCTGGTAGGAGACACGTAAGAGACATTTGTGTGATTTCTTCCAAATACCTGGATTCTGGGAGGGTCGAGGACGTTGTTTTTTGTTGTTGTTTTTTACTTCAATCTTCGTTGTTGAAAGTGTTACTTACCTTTTTCCCCCGTGGACCTCCCCCAGCCGCCCCTGACCACCCCAGCCGTCCCCGCCCTGTCGTCTGTGCCGTGGGTTGTGCTCACGGTGCGCGAGCACTCTGTAAACATGAAAGTGCCGTGTAGGTGTTAAAGCACCTTGGTGTGTGCCAACCCGGAGCACCCCCCGCCCACCAGGGCTTTCCCTGAGGACAGAAAGCATGAGCTACCAGGAATGCAAAGCAGGCGGCGGCCACGGTGCCCCCTCCCTGTCCCCACAGCCTCTCGCAGGCCCTGCGCCCGCTGAGCAGGCAGGCTGGGGGCTTGTCCACGGGAGTCATCCCAGCATCTTGCCATCACACAGCATGACAGCTCGTCTCTCTTTCCCACCAAAGATAATCCCAGAGTCAAGCACTTAGTACAAAGCACATGATGACGGATGGCCCTGCTCTCAGGCTGGTCACACACACGCAGGCCTGGGTGCTCTGAGAGCCTTCTCATTCTTGCAAAAATCACGCTGAGTGGACAGCGCTCATTGCCGTCCATCAAACTGTGTGGCCATGACACGAGACATCAGCGGTGACCTGAAGATCGGCGTCAGGACACCCCGAAATGCCAGGACAGGGGCACACACGGCCGTGTGCTCTGCATCCCCTGAAAGAGGGGCCTCCTCGGGAATGACTTCCAGATCCTGTGCGTCTCTCTCCCGGCAGGGCCTTCCACCGGAGCGGGGACCGCGGAGCCCAGGAGGGCATCAGCAGCTGCCCGCCGCCCGCAGCTCACTGCCAAGGACCCGGGCCTCCCCACCACAAACACGCCTTCTGTAACCAACACCGAGGGTTGTATTCCTTTATTTCAGCTTCTGAAAACTGTGGAGCCCATATTTGTGGCCCAGTTTTAGCCATACAGGTGGGCATAAGTAGGCTTACAGGTGCTGCCATCCAATGTGTGTAAACACTGATTCACGGAAGGCTTGCTGGTCATCTGATATACACCAAACACCGTGGAATGTACACAGTACTGGGGGCATGAAGAATAGTCTCAGACTGATCAAACCGTGCATATGTTACTACATCCTGGCATTTGTTTTGGGTGATCCATCATTAGAAGCTTTCTTAGAAAATGGACTTCCACAAAATACCATGTACAGATGATGTATTATGGAATTATACACTTGAAAAATATGTAACGTCATCAACCAATGTCACCCCAATAAATCCAATAAAAAATTTTTGTAATTAAAAAAAGATTATATGATCGATTAGCTTATCCAGCAGATTGGGCTATATTGGGGATAATAAGACCTACTTTACAGATGGCCTGAAAAATTCTTCTACATTACTCAATGTGTTAATTGTTGAGATTTTAATTTCCTACTGTATGTTAATTTTTTTTAGTTACCGGTTGGTAGTACAAATTGTTAATATATAAATCTTAGCTTTCAGCTTCAATTTGTAATCCTTCTGCTTTTAATTAAAGTAATCTTACTTTCTGGAAATAATGAAATATTTTCATTTGAGGTGAATTAATTGTAATGGTTAGAACATAATGCTAAAGAAAATTATCCAAAATACCCGTTTTAAGTTGGTGTTTAATTTTAAATCCTTCCCTTTAGGCAGCGGTCGGCAAACTCATTAGTCCACAGAGCCAACTATCAACAGCACAAGGATTGAAATTCCTTTTGAGAGCCAAATTTTTTAAACTTAAACTTCTTCTAACGCCACTTCTTCAGAACAGACTCGCCAGGCCGTGGTGTCTTGTGGAAGAGCCACACTCCAGGGGCCAAAGAGCCGCAGGTGGCTTGTGAGCCGCAGTTTGCCGGCCACGGCTCTAGGGGGCAAAATCATCCCTTCTTGGCAGCCGGAAAGTGTGCGTTTTCCGCAGGCGCCTGGCCCGGCCCCACGTGCCTCTGGGAAGTTGCCACCAATCTGAGAGGATGAGGGGGATGAGATGCAGCGTTCTGGCAGCTGACCTCGGCTTAACCTCAGACCAGCTAGCCGTCAGTTTTAAGAGTGAATTCCAAACTATCTCCGCACGTGCGACGCTGCTGCAGCTTACACCCCCGCGCGCTCTGACTGCCCCTCGGACACGGACACCCACGGAGGAGAGCTGCCACGTCCCCGCTAACGGGACGACAGCCGCACGGACGGGCACGCAGCGCTGACCCACCTACCGAGCAGCTGCCGGGAGACTGCTGGGCGCGGGTGTTAGAGTGGCCGGGCCGAAACGTGTGGCTCAGCGGATAGAGCGTCGGCCTGCGGACTGAAGGGTCCCGGGTTCGATTCCGGTCAAGGGCATGTGCCTTGGTTGCGGGCGCATCCCCAGTAGGGGGTGCAGGAGGCAGCTGATGGATGATTCTCTCTCATCGATGTTTCTAGCTCTCTATTCCTCTCTTCCTCTCTGTAAAAAATCAATAAAATATATTTTTAAAAAATAATAATAAATGAAATAAAATAAAGGGGCCTGGGGAGCGTTCTCAGAAAGAGCCGGTTTAGCTCTGAACGCCCTTCCTTCGGGGCCCACGCGGCCAGAAGGGCAGACGCCCTGCATTTCTATGGGAGACTCCGCACTGGCACTGCCCGCGGCACCGCCCGTCGGCGCAGGGACCGGGCGGCCAGGCGGGGTTCTATGGGACACGCACCGCTGTCCCCGGGGGGCCGGGGCAGAGGGGCCTGGACCCCGGGGGCGGCTGCCCAGAAACAGGCTTTCTCACTGCGATCTCCCTTTTCTCACCACCCGCTTCCGCCAACAGCGGGGTCGGAGGACGCCCCGAGGTGACGGGGTCCAGGCCGCGGGACCAGAAGGAAGGTTTTCAGGTGAGGGGGAGTAGCTCGTTCCCCAGAGGAGCCTCTGCCGTTTCTGACTAACGGGCACATCCGCGCAGTCACAGCGGGGACGTTAAAGGCGCCCTCCCCAGAGGCCGGGCGGAGGCGGCTCTCGGAGGGACCGGGAGGGAAGGGGGGACCGGCCAGGGACCTGGCGCGTCTACGCGGAGCCCGCACGGCCGGTCCTGTCCGCGGCCTGGGCGCCCGTCCCCCTCCGGGGAGCAGCTCCCCTTTACAAACAGCCAAACCGCTTCCCTGGCGACAGCCGGGGCCAGGGCGGGGGGACACTGAGGCAGAGCCGGCACACGGGCCGAGCAGTCAGCAGGTGCGAGGCCCCTCCCTGCCCTGGAGAGGGCAGGACCCGCTGCGCTGACTGACGCCCTGCCCGGCACCGGCCATCGGTGAGACCACGGCCTGGAGGACCACCCGGGAGGCTGAGGGATGCTCTGCAGGAACCGCCCCCCACACCCCAGAACCTGCCTTTAGAGAGAGATAAAAACCCCTCCTCCCGGAGCACCCCCACCCTCCCTCTCCCTGTCCCTGTCCTCCCCCACCTCCCCCACAGGGACGTCTCCTGAGCCCAAAGGACCGGAGAGGCCTGCACCCAGGCCGGCAACGACCCTGAGCCCGACCCTGACCCCGAGCCCCTTCCCCAAGGCCCCAGAGCTCCGGGCAGCCCGCCCGGCCCTCCCGTAGCGGCCTCTGTGCTAGGCCCGTCCTTGGCCGTCCCAGCTGGAACGGCGTTCCCTCCTCGTCACACGGCCTGGGGCTGGGCCTGTCTCCTGAGGGAGCAGAGACCGCACACTGCCCGCCCCAGGCGGACCCTCAGGGCACAGCCGGCTGCCTAATTACAGAATTCACCCCTCACAACCCCCACTCAGGCTTCCAGAATAATTACAGAGCTGTCCGGCCACCACAATCTAATCCCATTGATGGGGAGCAGGCTCTGCACCCGAAAGGGCCCCATGACCCCGCCAAATGGACCAACAGAAGGAAGAGGGGAGGCACAGGGAGAGGGGGCAAGAGCGGAGGGAGGGAGAGAAGCTGCACACAAAATACCCTGTTCCCCCGAAAATAAGACAGTGTCTTAAATTATTTTTCTCCCAAAGTTGCGCTAGGTTTTATTTTCAGGGGATGTCTTATCTTTCCATTTGCTAGGTCTTATTTTCGGAGGATGTCTTATTTTCGGGGAAACACGGGTAGTTCATTTTCAGGAGTAAGAACACCGGAAAGATAAACTCAGTAACATCTTAAAAGTGCATTTTCTCAGATGCACTGAGAAATAAACTCTGTTTATTCCAGATGATTACAGCGTCCCTTCCTTTTGCATTATTAATTACTATTAATTATTAATTAGTCCCTGGATGGGCACAAGACGCCCAGACAAGGGCTTTGCAATGAGCAGTGTCCCTGCCCCACAGTGCCCAGCCTCCGGGTTTGGTCTTACTCTCTGCAGACCATGCTTTCCCTCTGCCGGAGAACTCGGGCCTCCTGCCGCATCCCCTGCGGGCGTTGAGAGTGTTTTCCTGTAACTCTAATCCCCACGCCCAGCTCCGGGGTCAGCTGGGATGTGCTCCGTTACCAGTCTGGTCCGTGCTAGTCCTGGGATGGAAGAGACGGACGGACAAGCAGGAAATGGGCATTGCCATGCCGCTGTGGCTCAGGGGTTGAGCATCAGGAACTGGGACATGACAGTTCGATGCCCGGTCAGGGCACAGGCCGGGTTGTCAACCCCCAGGAGGGGGCGGGCAGGAAGCAGCCGATCAATGATTCCCTCTCACCATTATGTTTCTCTCTCCCTCTCCCTTCCTCTCTGACATCAATGAAAATATATTGGGGGGGGGGAGGGGAGAAGGAAGGAAAGAAGGAGGGAGGGAGGGAGGGAGGGAGGGAGGGAGGGAGGGAGGGAGGAAGGAAGGAAGGAAGGAAGGAAGGAAGGAGGAAGGAAGGAAGGAAGGAAGGAAGGAAGGAAGGAAGGAAGGAAGGAAGGAGGGAGGGAGGGAGGGAGGAAGGAAGGAAGGAAGGAAGGAAGTAAGGAAGGAAGGAACGAGGGAGGGAGGAAGAAAGGAAGGAAGGAAGGAAGGAAGGAAGGAAGAGGGGAAGGAAGGAAGGAAGAAGGGAAGGAAGGAAAGAGGGAAGGAAAGAAGGAGGGAAGGAAGGAAGGAGGGAAGGGAGAAGGGAAGGAGGGAAGGGAGGAAGAAAGAAGGGAGGGAAGGAAGGAGGGAGGAAAGAAAGAAGGAAGGAAGGAAGGAAGGAAGGAAGGAAGGAAGGAAGGAAGGAAGGAGGGAGGGAGGGAGGAAGAAAGGAAGGAAGGAAAAAGGGAGGAAGGAAGGAAGGAAGAGGGGAAGGAAGGAAGGAAGAAGGGAAGGAAGGAGGGAGGGAGGGAGGAAGGGAAGGAGGGAGGGAGGAAGGGAGGGAGGGAGAAAGGAAGGAAGGAAGGAAGGAAGGAAGGAGGGAGGAAGGAAGAAAGGAAGGAAGGAAGGAAGGAAGGAAGGAAGGAAGGAAGGGAGGGAGAAAGGAAGGAAGGAAGAGGGGAAGGAAGGAAGGAAGAAGGGAAGGAAGGAAGGAGGGAAGGAAAGAAGGAGGGAGGGAAGGAAGGAAGGAGGGAGGGGAGAAGGGAAGGAGGGAAGGGAGGAAGGAAGGAGGGAGGGAAGGAAGGAGGGAGGAAAGAAAGAAGGAAGGAAGGAAGGAAGGAAGGAAGGAAGGAAGGAAGGAAGGAAGGAAGGGGGGAAGGAAGGAGGCAGGCATTGGCTGCAGCTTTAATTCCATGGCTCCACCTGCTCCTCCTCTCCGAAGGGCACATTCCCACTCCGTTCTTCCCGTCTCCGATGGCAGACAGCCTTTCTCTGACTCCACGCTGACACGTGGTTGGACTAACGGTCCCATTTCCTCCAAACCCAACTGTCCTCTGCAATGAGCGAGGGCGGCGGCCTCAGTCACGCCCTCCAGGCGTCACGGGCTCAGAGCCGCGGCTCGGCCTCCTCGGTCAGCGCTGGGCGGTCCGGCGGCGCCGGCAGCCGCAGTCCCAGATTAACCTCCTCATCGCAGAGAAGAAGACTTTCCAGCGATCCCCCGCCGCCCTGAGCTACACACACACATAGAGGCTTCAGGCCTCCGTCTCCCAAAGGGAAGTCCCCAGACGTGCCCCCTCCTCCGTCTGTGAGGTGCGGCCGCTCGGATCCGCCCCCGCCTCTGCCTGCGGCTCCCGGGCCAGGCCGGGAAGGAACACGTCTCAGGGCCACGTGGCTCCGCAGCAGCCCGGAGTGTGACTCGCCGGCCCTGCAGGGGGGAGGCTGGTGATCAGCAAACCCGGGACTGCGGGCCGAGAGCGAGCTTGTGTAGGGTTCCCAGGTGATGCTGCAGAGCATCTTCCAGCCCTGCACCCGGCACCTCAGGATCATCCCGCAGGGTAACCCCGCTGCTGGGACACAGCCTGATCCCATAACACCAGCATCACAGTGTGTCATGGATGCCACCCAATCCCTCTGCTGTCATCCGCTTTAGAATTTCACTTTCTTTTCTGGGGACAGAAGCACGCAGCCCCCACTGCCGCACGGCGCAGCCACGGCAGAAGCAGCGCCCTGCTGGGAACCGAGATCCACAGTCATCCGTGTAAATCCCAGAAGCCTTGCCAGAAGGCGGACCCGGGCTCCTTTGATAGTCCAGGGACCAGTATCTGCCTTTTATGCTGACTCGGTGGCCCACAGCAGTGGTCGGCAAACTCAGCAGTCCACAGAGCCAGCCAAATGCCAACAGCACAACGAGTGACGTTTCTTTGGAGAGCCACATTTTTTAAACTTAAACCTCTTCTATCGCCACTTCTTCAACACAGACTCGCCCAGGCCGTGGTGTTTTGTGGAAGAGCCACACTCAAGGGGCCAAAGAGCCGCATGTGGCTCGAGAGCCACAGTTTGCCAAGCAAACTCCCCCAACCTGATACTGTTCACCAAACATGACCTGGATATGTCTGCTCAAAGGCAATTGTGCATTCTAGTAAATAAAACAGACAGGAAAGGAGGCTCGGTGGAACTTAGCTACCACAGCTAAGCTTTCCTGGCTTCCCCCATAACTTCCAAGTGTATATTTCTTCTCTTGTGTTTTAATTTGCGTGTCTGCTCTTTCTCCAACCCTCTGACCCCGAGACCATGCTGGCCGTGGCTTTGCGAGCGCACACACACACACACACACACACACACGCCGAGAGCATTTGTGATCAATGTATTTCCCCTGCAGGTAAGTACCTATTTTATAATCTAAACAGTCATGCACATTATTTCCGCTGAAGAAATGATCAATTCTTCTAATTCTACAGTCTGCTCTTGGGAGAGACCAGAACTGTTTCTGTCACTGGGTGTGATTTTAAAATGCACACAGGTTCAAGATCATCTCCCACCACAGATACTACTTCAGGAAGGACAACTTGCTAAGCCCCGAGGGAGCGGGGGCCTCTGTGTAATGACGGCGGTGAGTTCTCTGTAATGACTGTCGGCGGTGAGTTCCCGGAGGGATGCCCGCTCCCAGCATCCAGCTTCCTCCTGAATGCTCTGCTCTGCATTCTTTTGAACTCCGGGAGGACAAGCTCTGATCCTGCAATCCCCGCGCTCAGTCTTGCTAAATTAAGCTCTTCAAACAAATCACAAATCACTGTCTCCTAGGAAGACGCTGGAGTGCTGTGATTTACAGTAAGTGCCTGCTGGCTAGGGTCGGACTAATAAGTAACACATCATCTGTCCAGCGGGTACACAGCTGTAGTACCCTGTTTCCCCGGAAATAAGACAGTGTCTTATATTAATTTTTGCTCCCAAAGATGCGGTAGGTCTTATTTTCAGGGGATGTCTTATTTTTCCATGAAGAAGGATACGGTGCACATTTATTGTTAAATGAAAATAAAGGAAATTTATTACCTGTATACGGTACGGTAGTACGGTAGTTGTCAACACAAATCTGACAAACTGAGAATCCTACAGTATCAAGAATTTACTCATTTATTCAATGACAATCATATGTCATCATCTTCTGGAACATCATCCTAACCATCCAATTCCTGAATTTCCTGGTGAATTTCTTGTGACTCCATTTCTTTCAGAATCAGTGGACCAAATCTCTCATGTTTAGCCTAGAGGGGGGGGGCTTATTTTCGGGGGATGCCTTACATTTCACTCAGAAGGAAACCTGTAAGTAGGTCTTATTTTCGGAGGATGTCTTATTTTCGGGGAAACACGGCAGGTACTTCAATTAAAATATATTCACGCAGCGTCTTTTCACAGAAGAGGGTGGAGATTTCAGGAACTGGACCTATCACAGTAACGGCCATCAAGCAGAAGCAAACAAGGCAGCCCACATGCCAAACCCACTCCCTAAAAGCACGACTGCGATGCAGCAAACTGGACCTAGTGTTCAGTCAGCAAACTGAAACCGGACTCCGCTCCGCAAACACAAACCCCTGTATAGCCTCCTCCTGCCCCCACGCTGTTATTTCAACCTTCAGTCACCACCGGTGCCCACGGTGAGGATTCAGGTTCTTTAAGTTATACTTAGAGACAACGTCAAAGAATGTGAAAACCCAAAAGATACCTCAAAGGGACACACTCACTTCTCTCAAGAAACAGCCCATCTTTAAGCAGCAACAAAGGCACCGCCCAGCAGAAAACAGTTTGGCTCAGTGGATAGAGCGTCGGCCTGCGGACAGAAGGGTCCCGGGTTCGATTCCGGCCAAGGGCATGGACATTGGTTGGGGGCACATCCCCAGTGGGGGGTGTGCAGGAGGCGCTGGTTGGTCTATGTTTCTCTCTCATTGATGTTTCTAGCTCTCTATCCCTCTCCCTTCCACTCTGTAAAAAATCAATAAAATATATATTTTTTTAAAAAGGCACCTCCCAGTGGCTTTGTAAGCGGCAGGACTGAGCATTTGTGCTGTGGCTGAGGGTAGGAGGGAGTTAGCCCCGGCTGAGTGCCGCTCCTTCCTTCGGGAAAGACGGGGTTCCAGAGCCGCAGCGGAGCGGGCAGTGACAGAAGGACAGACAGGTGCCAGGCGGCACACAGGAGAGCAGCCGCTTTGGAGCAGCCAGGGCTCCGCCCGGGAGGGACGTGTCACCGCAGCTCGGAAGGGAAGCTGGCAGGCAGAGGACACTGTGTGTAAGCTCCACGGCGCACACCTGCCGTTGGAGGAAGGGACAGAGGGTGGAGGAGGAGCGTGGAGAGGAGGAGGAGGAGGAGGAGGAGGAAGAGGAGCTGAGTAAGACAGACCTGCGGGTCCCTCCCCTGGGGCTTTGCGATGGGGAGCAGGTGCAATTTCTCTAAAATACACACACAATGGAGCGGCCGACAAAATAAGACGGAATGCAGGGGGCATGGAACAGGCCGACACGCCTCGGTGTGGGTCAGGGGCGCGAGGAGAGACCGAAGAGCCTACATACTTAGCACAGCCAGGGACATGGGCGATGGGGGGGTGAAGATCTGGGGGTAGATAGGGGATGGGAGGAGAGAGAAGAGGGGGAAAGGTGAGACATCTGTAATACCATCAACAATAAGAAGGAGCCCTAACCGGCTTGGCTCAGCGGATAGAGCGTCGGCCTGCGGACGGAAGGGTCCCGGGTTCGATTCCAGCCAAGGGCACGGGCCTGGGTTGCGGGCTTGATCCCCAGTGCGGGGTGTGCAGGAGGCAGCCGATCAATGATTCTCTCTCATCATTGATGTTTCTATCGCTCTCTCCTTCTCCCTTTCTCTCTGAGATCAATAAAGAAATATGTTAAAAAAAAAAAAACAATAAAAAGTATTTATATATATTATGTTTTTTACATTTTTATTGACTTCAGAGAGGAAAGGAGAGGAAGAGATAAAATATCAATGTTGAGAGGGAATCACTGATTGGCTGCCTCCTGCACGCCCCCTACTGGGGAATCAAGCCCACGATCATAATCTAGGCATGTGCCCTTGATCAGGATCAAACCTGGGACCCTGTAGGCTGCAGGCCAACACTCTGTCCTCTGAGCCTAACCGGCCAGGGCAGCAATACAAAGTATATTTTTTAAAGTAAAATAAAAAGGCATGATTTCACGACAAAGAAATTCTAAATAAAATACATAAAAACATATCCCAGTTCTCCTACACATGAAACACAAACTGTCCTTAACTATACACCCTCTCCTGCTGGGAGACCTGGCGTCTGCATGCGCATTTGCATATTAATATTCCTGCGTTCTGAAGTGGAAGCGAAGGGAAGGGCTGAAAGGCTGTTCAGGAGAACATGAAGGAGAGAAACCCCAGGCCGTCTCTGGGGAGGGGAGAAAGGGACTGCACTCTCTCTAAAAGGGCTGACTTTTAGATTTAGCTTCTGAAAGTCAGGAGCTGAGCCCCAGCCGCTCTGGCTCAGTGGACAGAGCATCGGCCTGCAGATCAGAGGGTCTGGGTTCGATTCAGTCAAGGACATGCACCTTGATTGCGGGCTCCTCCCCAGCCCAGGCCCTGGTCAGGAGGCAGCCAATTGATGAGTCTCTCTCATATGGATGTTTCTCTGTTTTCCCCTCTCCCTCCCACTCTCCCCAAAACCGATGGAAAAAATCCTCGGGTGAGGATAAATAAATAAACAAATAAATAAGCAAATAAGTAAATGAAGGGCGGGCGGAGGAGGTGACCAGAGTTATGGGCCAGCAGCAGCGGGATGCCGGGGCCTGGGAGCCGGACACCGACTTGGCTCAGCAGCTTTAGAACAACAGGCTCTGCCGCAGCGGCCCTCAGCCTGCGGCCGCCGAAGACCGGAAAACAGACATTCACCCTGCGGTTCATCAACAGGAGCGAAATCACAGGCTGAAGTAGCCTCGGGAACAACCTTAAGGCTGGGTCACCACGCCGTCAGGAGCTGTGAGGGCCGAGGCATCAGGAAGGCGAGGACCGCTGTCCTGGGGCACGAGGAGGCGACTCTCGCAGCTGGAGCCCGGGCCCCATCGGCCCATCGGGCCCCCGAGGCCCCCGAGGCCCAGTGAGGACAGGACGCCGTCATCACAGCCTGTGAGCCGGCCTGTTTCCGGGCGGCCTGTGGGGGAGGCTCCGGGCTGGGCGGTCGGAGGGGGACGAAGGGGGACGGGGTGGGCGGTCCGAGGGGACAGGCTGGGCGGTAGGAGGGGACGGGCTGGGCGGACGGAGGGGACAGGTGTCAGCCGTCGGAGGGGACGGAGGGGACGGAGGGGACGGGGGGGGGGGGCGGGGAGGTTATCCTGAGGGAACAAAGGCCCCGGGAGGACGCTCGGTGAGAGCAGAGCGCCCGGGGCCCATCCATCAGGCTCTCGGCACCTCCCGTGACGGCGTCCCGCCTCCTGCCGCCCGCAGTCCCACCATTCACGTCCGGCCCCGGGCCGGAGGGCCGGCACCCACACCCGTGGGAACACCCTCACGCGTGGCTGCAGGCCCATAGCTGTCCAGGCAACCGTCTTTGGAGTCGCCAGCATTCCAGCACAGCTGGCCGATCCCACCGAACTCTGCAACGCAGTCAACGAAACGGCTGTGAACCCACAGACGTTCGGACCCGAACTAGAGCATGTGCACTGAGCACTGAGCACTGAGCACTGAGCACTGAGGACTGAGGACTGAGCAATGAGGACTGAGGACTGAGCACTGAGCACACGCACAGAACACTGAGCACTGAGGACTGAGCACTGAGCACTGAGCACCGAGCACCGAGCACTGACTGTGGGAGAAGGGGGGGCGGTCTGAGGGCCTCGGGTGGAGAAGGGGGGAGGAGAACGGGAGGTGACGTCCGGGTGGTCCCGCTGCAGCTGATGCTCATGTCCCGAAGGTCAGGAGAGGAGGACGGGGAATGCTGAGAGGGGTCTGATGTTGGGGATAAAATACTTCCATGTCCCGGAGCAGCCATGTTCCACCCTCGGCCTGTGTGAGCGAGGCCTGCCCCCCGCCCCCGCCCCCGGTGCCAGAGCTGCCGCAGGGCCGGCCTCTTCCCACGGACTGTCAGGCGGAGCTGACGGCCAGCGCATGGCCATCGGTGTGAATGGACCAGCATCGCACCTGTTTGTCAACGGGCAAAGCCAGGGCTCAGTCACCAGCTTCTGTGCGTGAGAGGAAAAGGCGCAGTGGTTCAGGGAGGACCCCCTGGGCTCTACCCCCATCCCTGCCCGTGACCTCAGGCAAGGTCACTGCCAGCTCCATACGCACTTTCTCCTCCGAAACCGCCCGAACTTTCCCGGTGTCCATCCGCGCAGACGGCTCTGAGCAGCGCCCGTCACAAACCACACAACACACAGCTTCGCCATTATTTATTATTATTATTTAATAAATATTCTTACTGATTTCAGAGAGGAAGGGAGAGGGAGAGAGAGAAGCATCAACGATGAGAGAGAATCATGGATCGGCTGCCTCCTGCACACCCCCATGCTGGGGATCAAGCCTGCAACCCGGGCCTGTGCCCTGAGCGGGAATTGAACTGTGACCTCGTGGTTCACAGGCCGATGCTCAGCCACAGAGGCACGCCGCCTGGGCGCCATTCTTATTATTAGTGTGATTAATGCTGCGTGGGGGCCGATGGGTAATACTCACTCAGGGGTTTAGGAAACTCCACGCAAGGCTGGGTTCTGTAAAAGGCCCAAAAGTCCAAGCTGACAGACCTTCTGGTGAAATTCTGTGTTTATAGAACTAGTCAAATTTTGCCCGGGACACGTCATTTAAACTCTTGTTGGATGGTCTGACTAAATGATAGAGAGTGTGCAAACGCGCTTGGAAAAAAGTCAAAATCCCCACTCGGAGAAGTAAAATGCAAGCTAATGCTCCTTTTCTAGCATAATTATGATATTGTTCCCTCTATATTTTTAGAAGAGTCATGAACCAGGAAACTTATTTCCAGGGTAGACATTCACCGAGTATATTCAACACTATTTTTAAGAAAGAGGGACTGGCCCTGGCCAGTGTGGCTCAGTGGATAGAACGTCAGTCTGTGGACTGAAGGGTCCAGGTTCGATTCCGGTCAAGGGTACGTGGCTCCCCCCGGGGCCTGGGCCCTGGTTGGGGCGCATGCAGGAGGCAACCAATCGGCGTGTCTCTCTCAGATCGATGTTTCCCTCTGTCTTTCCCTCTCTCTTCCACCCTTCCTAAAAATCAATAGAAACATGTCCTCGGGTGAGGATCAAAAAATAAATACACAAAAATGTTAAAAAAAAAAAAAAAAAAAAGAAAAAGAAAAGAAAAGAAAAGAGAAAGAAAGAAAGAAAGAAAGAAAGAAAGAAAGAAAGAAAGAAAGAAAGAAAGAGGGTCTGCTTACTTCATAGCTATTAACAAGTCATGTGTTTGAATTTGGAACTGTCCTTAAACACCCTCATTCTTCTATTTCCTCCTAGGTCAGGATTAGCAAATATTTTTATTAATGAGGCAAAGCGAGCAATTCTATTTTAGGCAGTTATCAAAATGTGACGGGGGGAAAAAAAAAACCAGCCCAGACTGCTCGCCCCACAGGGACCCGCCGGCGCCCAGCCTTCTGGGAAAGTTATTATGAGGCGTTGATTGTCCTGTGCTATCGCTTGGTGATGCCAAAAAAAAAAAAAAGGAAATTACCTAAAAATAATTTAAGCGTTTTAATTGCACCACCTTATCCTCCAGCATGGATTCATGGAATAGTGGCTTAGCATTCTGAAACTGGGTAGAAAAGGTCAGAAGAACATGAAATATGTAAAGTAGATTTCATGTTGAAGCTCGGAGTTTGCATTCCAGAAACCTCAATACCCCTCAGCGCCCCTAGAAATCAGGAAATCCGCCCGGGAATGCGAGGTCTAATCACCTTTCCCAGCAGCCTGGCGTTCTGACGGCTTACAGAAAGGGACCCGGATCTGTGATTTATTAAGTTGCTCAGATATGGAGGCAGTTTTCAAAAATCAAGTGAAAAATGCCTTGTAATTTATTTAATGGATCTAATTTATTTTCTACATTAAGTCCAAAAGTAGTCATTTTTCTGACTCATGGATCACCTCATTAACCATACAAGCACCTGCAATCCATAACCCCATGTATATTTCAAGGTATTTTATGAAATGCCTGGCCCAGGTGGTAGAGCTCGTTATTACGATAGTTCACAACGCTCTTTCCTCCTAAGTCAAAAGATACCCAATCTAAAAATCAATACACAAATGTGCCAAATTCTTCAAAATCAGTTACATATGTTAAAAACACTATGTGCCTGGCTGGTGTGGCTCCATGGTTTAGCATCAACCTATGAGCCAGGGAATCACGGTTCCATTCCCGGTCAGGGCACAGGCCCAGGTTGTGGGCTCGATCCCCAGTGTGGGGCGTGCAGGAGGCAGCCGATCCATGATTCTCTCTCATCATTGATGTTTCTATCTCTTTCTCTTCTCTCGTTTCCCCTCTGAAGGCAATAAAAACATATTTCTAAAAAATGGTAACTGATAGAAACTCTTGGAACGTGGGTGTGATTACCACGTGACACAGATTGCTTGTACGCACGGGTGCGGTTTCACAGAAGCTCACCTGCTCAGAGAGTGTGCGGCTCAGACGGCCAGATCACGTCCTGAGGAACCAGGCGTACAATTCACAACTCACGCTTGCCCGTTTCCTGCTCTGAGACGGCCACTCCCATTTCCATACGGATTCACTCATGTAAACCCTATTCTTTTGCCCTCACCCATTTGTCTTCAGGTACAAAAAATGTCCTTTTAAAAACGTCCTCCGTGCATCACGCTCTAAAAGCACATCACGCCATTTTATAACGGTATTACTTCTAAGCCAGGGAAGGCTTTGGTGTAATAAGTGACACCCCGAAGCATACACAATTAATTTGCACTACAAGACCCACAATGCAGTTCACCACTTCACAACATAGAGACTGCCATCGCTGATGAACATCGCTTGGCCAGGTTTCCCTATTGCATTCAAAGAGCAAAGGATTTACCCAGGAACCATTCGGTACAACCACATCTATCTATATAAAAGGCTAATATGCAACGTGTCCCCTCAGGAGTTCAGCTGGGAGACTGCGAGTTTGATCACTCGCTATGACGTGTACTGACCACTCGGTGCACTTCTCCTGAGCACCTCATAGATTTGTTACCAAAGATACTATCAATGGTGCATCTGACCAGTTTTCCCCTTTGCACCGGCTGGTAAAAAGTTCAGGGCAAATAGGTGGCTGATCTCCAGAAAAAGTCTAGAATACTTTTGGTCCCCATTGGAGATACAAATTCACTGAGTGGCCAGATTACTATGCGTTCAGAGATCATCGTAATCTGGCCACTCATTGTATATATAGATGATATAGATATATAGAGATATATAGACATATAGATATATAGATATATAGACATATAGATATATAGACATATAGATATATATAAGTCAACAGGTCAGCAAACATTTTCAAAAATGGCTGATGATTAAAATAGATTATTACAAACATAAAGAAATTCAACAGAGAACACATACAATATTATCTCACCCTGTATAAAGGGAAAAACCAACAAAAAAACAAAACAAAAATCAAATGATAGAAAACAAAAGTGACAGAAGTTATTTTTAGAAAACAGGCTCGTTTGTGATTTCATTTTGCTTTGATGTATTTTACCCATTTCTTTTTAAATGATTGGTGCAAAATAAAGGCATTTTTGTAATTTATCTTCTTTCCAAAACGGTGTCAAGTGTGTGGACAAAGTCTCCTTCTTACCGGGCGGGTCAGCCAGGACAGGACAGACACCGGACGCGGCAGCTCCGATCAGCGTGGCCAGCCTCGCCCTCCTTCCGCCAGCTCCCCTCGGTGTCGGACGGATCACACAGAACTAGAAATAAAATTGAAACAGGACTTAGTAGAGTTAATCAGTAACTATACACATGTGAGTCTCAATTGAGAGGTCACAATACACGACCTAAAAAAAAATTTTTTTAATAATAAATCTTTATTGTTCAGATTATTACAGGTGTTCCTCTTTCCCCGCTCCTCCTCCATAGCTCCCCTCCTCCTGATTCCCCACCCCGCCCCATGCCCTTACCCCTGCCACCATCTTCATCCACAGGTGTAAGACTTTCTCTTCCCACACCCCTCAGACCCCCTTCCCCCTGAGAATTGTCTGTCCACTCCCTTTCCATGCCCCTGATTCTATTACATTCACCAGTCCATTTTGTTCTTCAGATTTTTCATTCACTTGATTTTTAGATTCACTTGTTGGTAGGTATGTATTTGATGTCTTTTTGTTGTTCGTAACTTTTGCCTTTACCTTTTTCTTATTTTTATTTATTTTAACGTACTTTATTGATTTCAGAGAGGAAGAGAGAGGGAGAGAGAGAAACATCAAAGATGAGAATCACTGATCGACTGCCTCCTCCAAGCCCCCCACTGGGCATGTGCTCTTGACTGGAATTGAACCCAGGACCCCTCAGTCCACAGGCCAATGCTCTATCCACTGAGCCAAACCAGCTAGGGCGGAATTTATCATTTTAATGAAAATATGTTTATCTACCTAGCAATGCCATTGTTTACTAAATCACATAGTGTTCTCAGCGTTACGGGCTGTAGGGCCGGTGAATAATAGAGTTAAGTGTTATCTTTCCTCAGGCTGTGGAGATGAGTCTCATCACATTCTTCCATCTCGGGAAGGGGATCTGTCCACCCCGGACAGGACTTTCAAACAGACCGGGCTAAGCTAGCGGGAAACTGGGCCATGAGTCTCCCAGGGACTTTCCGGGCGTCTTTTTGTCTTGGAAGAGGGAGAAAAGGGAAAGGCAGAATTAGTTCTTTTGTTGTTGTTGTTATTGTTGTTGTTCTTTGTTTATTTATTTTTTTTGAAAAATGGTAATTTCCCTATTGATTTTGTGCAACTATTAGTCTCCGAAATAAGAAATCACCCAAGTAATTCTGTTAACCAGACTGTTAAAAAGCAACAAAAACACTCCAAAATATTAGGGTAAAGTAAATATTTTCCTTAAACTACTCAACTTAATTCAAGTTAACATACCCACCAATTTATTTATTTTTCTTTTTCTTAATATATCTTATTGATTTTTCACAGAGAGGAAGGGGGAGAGAGAGAGAGAGTCAGAAACATTGACAAGAGAGAAACATCCATCAGCTGCCTCTTGCACACTCCCCACTGGGGATGTTCCCACAACCAAGGTACATGCCCTCGACCAGAATCGAACCCGGGACCCTTCAGTCTGCAGGCTGACGCTCCATCCACTGAGCCAAACCGGTCAGGGCCCCAGGGATTTATTTCCATCTCTCATTGTCTGAAATCCATGCTCACTGTGGGAAATACTTTTCAACTTGGAATATGTTATGAGATGGGACAAAATGAAGAACAGCAGAGAAACACCGACTGGAAAACAATCAGGGTGGGCCTGCTTCTGTCTGTCTTTCTGCAGGGAGAGGACATGCTCGGAAGTGACTGAATTATTTCCTGTCTGAAGTGATTAGCTCTGCTCATGCATGGGGCACCTTACATAGTTTCACCAAAAACCAAAGGTGTTTATGAGCTGCTCTTTTGAACGTATTTTTACTTTAAAAGATAAAAAAATCTCCATTTCCAATTCAAATGATTCTTTAAATGTTAGGAGCATAATACATTCCATTTTATACTCTCTCAGCACCATCTATTCCACAGCCTCATGAAATTTAAAAATGTTTATGAAGTCAAAGGAAGCCTATCAAACCTCTAATTTTCCCCAACCGTGTTAGCTTTCCAAAAACATGACTAATGCTGCCGTCTGACCACGTCTCCCATTGGCTAATGCAACACGTACATCTTTAACCGTCCATCCCCAAAAGCCAGGCCAAGCAAGCCCGGCCCGCTGCAGGTGTTTCCACACCAAACAACACGAGACCGCCATTGTCATCGCCGAGAACCTTCCCAAACCACTGGCTCCTGAGTTTCCTTTTCTCAGCTGGTCCACGAGTTCAGCGAAATTTCTATCTAATTTGCAGAATGCTGAAAAAAAAAAAAGTTTTCCTGCATATTCCTTTCTCATCTGCTACGGGCATCTACATTCAATATACGAAATCAGACCTCTGGCCCATAACCATAACTGTCCTTTCTAATTTTTTTCTGTGTCCTGTGACTTTAGTTAAGGAAGCAGTACAATCCTCACTCCAGTGCTACGCCAGAGAGCTCCGCGGGCGCCATTATCCCTGTGCTCGCTCCGCCATTGTGTGCGGTGAGGACGGAACGAATGGAATTCTCCTGACACACAAGCTCCATTTCCGTCTCCTCCCCGCCGTCCACCCCGACCGGCCACGGGAGCCACCCCGTCTGACACACACGCTGTGGGCACCGCACCCTGGCCGGGCCACGTGCTGCGCGCCTTCCTGGGGTGTCGGCTCCCCTGCCCCCCACCCCACCTCACCCCCTACCCCCACGCCCACCCCACCCCCACCCTCACCCCAACCTACCCCCACCCCACGCTTAGCCGACGGGCACACAGGTGCCTCGGGAGGTGCCACAGCGGCCTGGGCAGTCACTGCCCGGGGGCGAGCCTCCTCACTGAGGGGCTGGCCTCACTGTGCCCCAGGCCCTAGGTCAGCTGGAGTGTTAACATAGGTCACTACGATGGCGTTCGCTGAGCACCGACTGAACGCCCCATCATGTCAGTCACTAACGGACATTACTGAGCACCGACTGAACGCCCCGTCATGTCAGTCATTAAAGGACATTACTGAGCACCGACTTAATGCCCGTCATGTCAGACACTAACGGACATTACTGAGCACCGACTGAACGCCCCATCATGTCAGACACTAACGGACATTACTGAGCACCGACTGAATGCCCCATCATGTCAGTCATTAAAGGACATTACTGAGCACTGACTGAACGCCCCATCATGTCAGTCATTAAAGGACATTTCTGAGCACCGACTGAACGCCCCGTCATGTCAGTCACTAACGGACATTACTGAGCACCGACTGAACGCCCCGTCATGCCAGTCATTAAAGGACATTACTGAGCACCGACTGAACGCCCCGTCATGTCAGTCATTAAAGGACATTACTGAGCACCGACTGAATGCCCCATCACATTAGGGAGAGGAGGGCAGTCAACAGAGTTCTGTTAATGTCAAGGTCAGGTGTGGAAGAAACTTCGAGAAGGCGGAACTGTGGACCTTTACCGTACTTTATTTTTTAAAATATATTTTTATTTATTTCAGGGAGGAAGGGAAGGGGAGAGAGAGCGATAGAACCATCCATGGTGAGAGAGAATCACAGACCGGCTGCCTCCTGCACGCCCCACACGGATGGAGCTCGCACCCCGGGCCTGTACTCTGACCGTGAATGGAACCGTGACCTCCTGGTTCACAGTCGATGCCCAACTACTGAGCCACGCCAGCCCGGCTGGACCCTCAGTTTGGACGGGGCTCCGTGAACAGACGGGGGCGCTGTCAGCAGGGACATGGGAAACAGGTGCAGAGGGAGAAACCTGCCTCTTCCCCCGGGCAGGCGGCAGGGGACGCAGGTGCTGGGGAGGCTGTTTCACAGGAAATCCTGGTGGTGAGGGGGCACGCACGGGGCCGGGGGCAGTGTCTGGGGTGAGAGAGCCAGACCGAGCCCGGCCGCCGGCCTGCTCGCCCCCAATGCCCACCCCTCCTGGCCAGACCGCCCCTAACCGCCTCCGCCCAGCCGTCAGGACGTTGTCGGAAGGACGTCCGGAAGGTCTCCAGGTCTAATTAGCATATTAATTATCCTTTTATTAGTGTAGATTTTATTAGTGTAGCTCGCGCGGGAAGACCTCAGGGTGAGCCGGCACAAAGACCCTGAGTCGCCACCACAGGTGTCCACGAACTTATCGTCATTAACGGTGTCTGTGTCCATGTTTTATAGATTTAAGGCGTTTTCATTTTTAAAATTAAACGCCTGCTTAGTTTATCTTCTAACACTGGGACTCTTTCTAAAACATGAAGATAAGGATTTTAGTACCGAGTACTTTAGAAACAGGATTTTGTCCCAATATCCTCCGTGTGTTGAACACCTTCCTTCTGTCCTTCCTATCTGCCTCCCTCAGCCTTTCCTTCCTTCCTTCCTTCCTTCCTTCCTTCCTTCCTTCCTTCCTTCCTTCCTTCCTTCCATCCTTCCTTCCATCCTTCCTTCCCTTTTTCATTCCTCCCTTCCTTCTTCCTCCCTCCCTCATCTCAAAAGACAAAAATGACGAGTCCAGTTCGTCCTGTAGTATTTCAGTAAATGAGAGCATGTCCGGATGATGAAGTAAAGCACCATAAAGCACTGCGCTGGGAGCCGCACGCCGTTTGAAAGACTGTTACTGTCCAAGCCCTAAAGCGACGCGGACAGCGGTCAGGTTTTGGGGAAACGGCATCCATTCAGCACGGCATCGGCAGACGCAGCCAGGCCACCCAGGCCAAACAGGTGAGGAGATCAGGAAACTGCCCTGATCAGAAATGTGGCTAAAAAGCACCCACTCCCTTGGATTACATAAGAATCATTAGTTTAACCTTTCCAGCTCTGTGAAAAGTATCTATCCCAGGCGTAGGTAATATATTGAAAGACGACTTTCAATGAGCCACAATTCATTGTCCCAATTCCCCCGGTGAAAGGGGGTGAGGGGTGGGGGGAGTCGGACTAATTCCTGTCTCCATTATAAATTAATTGTAGTATTAGCATAATCACAGGGTATAATGAACTGGTATTATGCAAACACTGTCCCATAAACACGGGAATGCCGTCTGCATCCGTGTAATTCCACACAAAACGTGTGCCAATGGGGCTGCTATGAACCAAACCACGCCTCACGGGCGAGGCACCGGTCTGAAATGCTCCCATTACCAGAACTTGCACGGTGACGGCGTTTCCAGGCCTTTCCGGCCAGGACCCCTTCTGGGCGGTAAGACTCTGCCAGTCGCCTGTACGTTGCTCTACGGCCAAGGCCTCGGATCCTGCTCTAAACTGCTGTTCTTTCGCCAACGGCCTACCTCATAGCCCGTTAACTTAATTCAGTGCACAGGTACCTCACGTGTTTCTGCCAACGCCAGCAGCTCCCCACCCCCAACCCCAAATCCCATAGAAACACCGTGGGTTCCTCCGCAGACCTCACTTCTTCCCTCCTTCCCGGGGGTGATGCTGGGCCTAGGACAGTGCTCGGTAAACTCATGAGTCAGCAGAGCCAAACACCAACAGGACAACGACTGGAATTTCTTTGGAGAGTCACATTTTTTAAACGTAAACTCCGTCTAACACCACTTCTTCAACACAGACTCGCCCAGGCCATGGTGTTTTGTGGGAGAGCCACACTCAAGGGGCCAAAGAGCCGCAGGTAGCTCTCGAGCCGCAGTTTTGCCAACCACAGGCCTAGGGTGACTCCTGTGCTAGCTCCAACGCTGAGCAAGGCGAGCACCGTGGCCCGAACCCTGCGGGTCCATTCAGGAATGGAGATGGGCGCTGAGCTAAGAAAGAAAAGTCAACCGCTGCCTTCCCCCAAAGCTGTGGAAGGGAGCAGCCTCCGTCCACTGGAACTGATGGGCTGGAGGGCTAAGAGCCCGCTGGTCATTGTGTCCTCGGGCTTCCTGCCTCAAAAGGAATACAACTGTGAAGCAGAGCTGTGAGAAACGCAGACCCGGCGGCTGGAGGCAGCCGTGCCTGAAGCTCACGCTAGAATTTCAACGATGATGCCCAGCATACTTTTTGTTTTGTTCAACTAAGTTTTGATTTTTTTGTTTTGTTTTGTTTTTTGGCCAAGTACAACCAAAAACGTTGCTCTCCAATATGTTCTCTCCTCACATACAGGCTACATTTTCATTGAACTTTAGATGACTTTCTCTACGTGGAGCTAAGAGTTCAAGACAACAGCGGGCATAAATGATAAAGTAATACGTTGGGGATGAAAGTGAGGGAAGTTGTCTACAAAACTGTCATTCAGCGACTCTTGGTGCTTTGACAAAACTTTTGCTGCTGGAAGTTGAAAAGGACATGGGAGTGCAGACAAGCATTGAGCGGATTTTCCAGAATTAGGAAAGCAGGACGTACACACGTTGAAGTGTTTTTGTTTTCTGAAGAAATGATATGGAAGAGCCTCTTGTCAAATAGAGGTTGGAGTACTCCAGTCCTCACATCCCTTCTGTTGGATGCCGGGACCGATTCCAGCGTGTCCTACTTACAACAGTCTCATCAGAAGGTCGGTGAAGCCTGGGGGGGGCTCAATAAGGACTGAGACACCTGTTGGAACAGCTAAAAAGCATCTCCCCCAACCCCGAATAGGATGATTGTCTGCTGCCAGACAGCTCAGGGCATGTTAATCTGCAGGTTACTGCCTCCAGTGGGCCAAACACCTCAACAGCTGTGGGCTATTCCCCAATCCGACAATACTTCTGTAAACCCTACCCTCTGTAGGCTATTATCTCCACCTTGCCTTAGGACAAATTGTGTTAATAAAAACAAGAGTCCTGCCGAAGCTGGTTTGGCTCAGTGGATAGAGCGTCGGTCTGCGGACTGAAAGGTCCCAGGTTCGATTCCGGTCAAGGGAATGTACATTGGTTGCGGGCACATCCCCAGTAGGGGGTGTGCAAGAGGCAGCTGGTCGATGTTTCTCTCTCATTGACGTTTCTAGATCTCTATCTCTCTCCCTTCCTCTCTGTAAAAAAATCAATAAAATATATTAAAAACAAACAAAAAAATAAAACAAGGGTCCTGAGTCAAGGAGAGAGCCTCTAGCTCCATTAGCCATTCCAGTGTGTCATAGTTACAAGAGTTTCATCCAAAGGTCGGTGAAGCCTGGGGGCTCAACAAGGGCTGAGCCTCCCATGTGATTAAGGCACTTCCCCCAAACCTGAATAGGATGGCTGTCTGCTGCCAGACAGCTCGGGGCATCTCCATCTGCATGTTACTGCCTCCTGTTGGCCAAACACCTGAACAGCTGTAGCCTATTCCCCCATCTGACAATGCTTCTGTAAACCCTGCCCTCCGAAGGCTATTATCTCCACCTGGCCTTAGGACT